>JAQFXU010002185.1:0-22367 GCA_034693705.1 Spatulosminthurus flaviceps
TCATCCAAAACATTTTCGTCCACAAAATATTTCAACCAAAATAAAAATCATCCAATTCATTTTTGACCAAAACAATTTCATCCAGAAATTATTTTGTCCGAGGGAACTTCGTCCACTATAAATTTAAACCAAAATAATGCCAACCATAAAATAATTTGACCAATAGAAAACTAATCCATAATAATGTCAACCTAAATAATTACATCTAATAATAAGCTCAAACTATTAGATACATATTTGAATTATCTAGGGACGAACCGTTCTATGAACGGGGTAAATTATGAACGATTTTGAAGTGGAAACGGAAATCTCTAACGATCTTGGCTAGCGTTTTCCAGGCATAAAAAATCACTGCCAGCTTTTCAGTTGAAACGTTGGGACGCAGTAATAATTGCTGCCGTTCGATTTATGGAGGTTTGACGGGAATATAAATCGGGGGTAAGCAGTAATGAATACCCGAAAATCGTCTGGCATACTTTATTTACGTGTTTCGAAAAGTATATCACTGCTGTGTTGCAAAAGCTGGCAGTAATTTTATTTTTTATGCCTGGGATACGCTAACTTTAGCTAATTAATTGGAAAACGTTTTAGGCGATTAATTAGCCAATTTTGCCCATTCTTTTACGGCGTTAATTGGAGGATTTTATTCATATAATAATGCTAATTTATTTCGGGTCGATTCACCGATCGTCGGAGGATTTTATTTATTTATTGGAGGATTCCTTAAAGTCAGTTCGTCCCTCATTATTTCGCTATCAATATTTTAAGTTTATTGAGTGGAGGATGAAGGATCATAATATGAAAAAATTGTTGGTCAGACATTGCGTCTGTCCCAAGCTCTGTTAGGGCAATAGTTGGAGGATTTCTTAAAGTCCGTCTACAGTTCACATTCTTACTACTGGCATTAATTGGAGAGTTGTTAAAATTAACCATCCTTCGTATTTATTACATTCCTATCACTTTCCGCATGTCTCTTTTACGTTTTCTGCGCTAATTGGAGGATGTTTCAGGTGTTCGATAGTCAGTATTTACCCCCTTTTTAGGTTATAATAAGAAAGATTTTCAGGTATGATTATATGTTCCTGCCTTAATCGCTTTTATGGCGTTTGTTTGAGGATTCCTCAAACAGTCCTAGTTTATTATGATAGTAAAACTTATAATGCTGTGTGCTGTACAATATAAGGCGAAGTAACGAGCAGTAAAGATTTACTAAGCACCTTTAGCAGTACATTCCTCTATGAAATAAGTCTTGTGAACTAAATCTGAGAATAATTTTACTTATCAGATATTCAAATGATAAAATGGCGGTTAGAACAGACAGTAGGCTGTTCAAAGTTCAAAAATGTTACGGATATTTCAAACAAGTACCGCTCGTGAAAGGCAATAGACATTAAAGTTGCTATATTAAGTATTTACTAAATTCTTAATATAAATAAAATATTAATACTATTTAGAATATTGATCATAACATTTTCAATATTTTTAAATTACTAGGTGTATACATAGTTTATATCTATCGTACTTGCGCATAATATTCACCATTCATATGTTATGTTTGGTGTCCTTTACTGATTTATGTATAAAGATGTTGCACATTTTATATAATATTAAATTAAATATTTTAAATACGAAGAATTCTTTGCTAAGAAACATGTTGGGATTTGATCATCAATTGCAATCAAGAGGGGAGTTAAGAAAATTATTTTGGTCAAAAATTTTGTGGATGAAATATGTCTTGGTTAAGTATTAATTGGTCGACATATTTTTGGTTAACTTTGGTTTTGATCAAATTATTTCTTGGTTAAGTTTGTTTTGGTTGTATTTCCGATGGTTGAATAAGAGTCTGGACGAAAAAGGTGTTGGTCGAAGTTTTATTGGACAAAATTGTTTTTTGGTCAAAAAGGTTTTGGACGAAACCATTGGACGAAAAGGCTTTTAGATGTATTGTCCTAGACCCCTTCTTCAGTGCTTAAAGCAATAGTACGGTCGGCATTTTACGCAGAAGTAAAGAACTCCCACATTCCATTTAGTTACAGTATTTATTACAGTGTTTATACTGCTTTAAACTTTATCGACTGTCAGAGTTTCAAAAAGCCTAGCATTTTGTTTCTCTGCCATACGCTACAATAATTATTTTCCTATAAATATTATTTCAAAAAAATTCAGAATATCAAAATCAGAATCAATTTCTAAATATAGTCATCAGTGATTATTACAAAATGATTTAAAATCATCAATTACAACGTCATTTTAATTTATATATAAGAACTTTATTTGTCACTGCTCCCCATTGGGAGTAGCCATTTCTGACTCACAAGCATTCCTATCGAGCTGTCACCCCCTGACCTTTGGGTTTTACATTTTTTATGGATTGCTACTCTCATAAGAACACCCTTTTGCCATATCACCTATCTGCAAATACATTTTTGGATTTTTTAAAAATTCGGACATTTTCGGATTTTTCGCCAATTTTGGAATTTGCCTTTTTCAAATGGGATTTAACATGGGAATTTTATTCTTTTACGGGTAACCCTGTAAAATTTTGTAAATCATAGTTTTTGAAACACTTTCTCACATCATCAAAAATTACTCGCTAGCCCTAAATAGTGTTCAGGAAGACATATGCCTTATACATTCAACCCTTTGACGCCTATAGTAAAGAAAGAGTAAATCTTACGAGCGCTCACAGCATTCATACCTCCAATATAGTAGGGGTTATATGATGGACGCAGACGCCTATGCGCCCAACTTTAAATTCTTTATAACCAAATAAAACAATTTTTTTATTTTTGGTATTTTCTTATGTAATGATAATAAATCCCACAACAGTATTGCTGCAGTGCACTGCTTCCAATTGCACAATAGCCATTTTTCCCTTAAAATTTTAACAAATATTACAATAGTACACTAATGAAATAGTTGGTACCAAAATTTTGAATCATCGTATCAAATTACCCTGTATGTATAGTGATAATAAATTGCACATCAGCATTGCAGCACTAACTGCTTGCAATTGCACGATAATCATTTCGTCCTTATTAGCTACCCTTAAGATGTTAGGGTTACTTTTCCTCAAATAGGAAATATAACTTTCGACAGTTAGAAAAATTCAGCAAACTGACTAAAGAAAAATTCAAACAAGAGCAGTATATATATTTATATTCCGAAAATTAGCTTCAAAATTTAGATTTTTTCTTTGATGAAAAAATTAATATTTAGAAGAAAAGAACAAATTTTTGAAGCTAATTTTCGGAATTTCAAAATTTGCTCAAAACCTAAATTTTCTAATCCTAAAATTTCTGTCAGGGGGTGACAGCTCGATAGGAATGCTTGTCAGTATTAGGAACAGACAACAAGGTTTTGGGACACCTGGATTTTGTACTTTAAACGACCTAAATAAACTTTCAGGGACAGTACGATTTTCAACTATTCTCCAATCTCCAATTAATCCCCTAAAATTGTTAGGAACTAACGCATTTTTTACCCGAAAATTTAACTCGTTTGTGCTAATGCGATAATACTTACTAAAATTAGTGCGTTTGTATACATTTTACCCCGTTACCATTGAAATCGCACCTACAAGCTACTTACGACAGATGGGGTAGTTTTGTACTGAAGTATCATGTATTAACTAAACACTCGTCATAAAACGGGTAGTGTTATCGGTATACTTGATTTTGGTCCAAAACTTCTGTAACAAAAGTACTTTTCCCAAATACTTGCTAACCATTTAGACCAAATTAAGCCAAAAAATGGGCATGGTATTCATAATTTCTTTTGCATTAAAATACGATCCGACATTTTATTTACTCAAAAACTCCGCAATTGATTACAGTACACAGCATTAGTTTTTACGAAGATGCGTTTTTTCTGTCTTGCAAGTTTTAGAATTTTCAACTTTTGATAATTCGCTTGCTAAAATTAGAATCTAGGTACGCGTTTGCTCACCCCTTCAAAAAACATAACTTTCGAAGCCTTGTCTATTGCGATGATCAAGGGCTTAAAGTCAATGCTGAGATAAATTACACAACCCTGAATTTTCTCAGGTCCCAGTTCCCCCTATTTTAGGAGAAATCGAATGTTTGCAACAAATATTGGTACTTCGTTGCTACATGGACCATTTAAAAAGTATTAGGAATTTTTAAAGGGTGTTCTCACGTAATGATTTAGGACTTCGGAGTAAATTTGTACAAAAATCTTTTTCATAAGTATAAACTTTAATGAGCGGACGCAAGGTCTTGTGCCCTTAAAGGGTATTTTTATGTTTTAACTAAAACGCGCGTCTTGTAAAAGGTAATTTCGAAGTGACGATTTTTGCAATTATTCGAAAGAAATTGTTTTTCTTTTTCGGACGTCTTGTGTTATTTATTTTTGAAATAATAATTTATAGGTTTATAAAAGGTATTCTTATTTTGTATATTCTTATTTTGCTGCATCTCTGTACTGTCTATACTGCATTTTTTGCCTTAACTTGTTATAACAACTTTTATTTTTTGAAGGTTTCAAGGTTTCGAGTCCTCAGCGTCCCACACTTATGAAAACCAGTCTTATTCGTCTAGTCACCGGCTACTTCATCGAATAGATGAATTGTCTTCCAGGTAAGTCCTTCGTTTCCATCTAGCCGCTAAGGAATCACGAGTATATAATGTCATAGAGCCAGCTATAGGGACCTGGATACAGTAAAATCTCCTTATAACGGAATCGCAAGGGACCGTGTAAATCTGACCAGTATATTATGCATATAACGGACGTTTTTCATTTATCTGACTTACTAAAAGCTTCATGATGGTGATGTTGAGGAGGATGTGAGGGGTTCGTCCGTATGCATATACCATGTTGTAAAGCGCAAAAAGCAACGTCCTGATTCTGTTGAATATGTTTTACTGAAGTTGCAAAGAATGGTAAAAACGAGTAGCTATTACTTTTTTTTGCTTGAAAACAAATGTACTGAGAAAATTCCCATCCGTATCTGCGGATGGCCTAATTGCTTGTATTGCATTAATTTGCTTCGAGAAATTAATTGCTTCTTCCCTTTCACGCACAGAATGATTCATTATTTCAATGCATACCGCGGTGTATGGAAATAACACCTCCAACACGATGCCCCGGAATATGCTTACTAGAAGCAAGCTTTTGTTGAGTTGGAAATAATGTAAAACCTTGGTATCAAAAATTACTTTGCAACCCCCAAACTCTTCCAAAATCGTCAGGCGTAGTTGGCGACTCGGTTTGATAATGGTGTAACCAATGGGAGTCTTATTAAATTTCATCGGGGGTTACATCATTTATTACAATAAAGTTAAGTTCAATTGAATTTGCGTATTTGCTATTTTGCAGGATGCTAATTTTGGAAGATGTGTGCATTGTGCAAGAAACGTCCAAGTCATGGAGAAGCCAAAGTTCAAATCTTTGCACAGACAAAGAATGGAGTTCCTTATACCCAGATCCAAAGTCAACCATCGATGGAATCGACAAACAAACCGGAATTCTAATTCCATAAATAATTTTTAATGCAGAGCATACTCGTTTATTGAACATAATATGTATTGAAATATAACTGAAGTTACTTCAATTAAAACATTTTTCACACAGCCGTAAATAGCCAATTTACTGCACGCAATGAGGAACTACTCCCGTTTAGCATTATGATCACTTGGTCACAATTTGACTAAAGGATCGATTTAATTGTCCGGATAACTCGTCCAGAGACGTTTTCGTCCAGTACCTTTTGGACGAAATTTTGCATTCAAAATATTTTCGCCCACAAAACTTTTCGTCCAAAATATTTTCACCCACAAAAATTTTTGTCCAAAATATTTTTGTCCAGGAAATTTTTCGTTCAAATTTAATTCGTCCAGAAAATCTTTCGACGAATATTATTTCATCCCGAAATTTTTTTTGTTCTTCCAGAAAATTATTTGTCCAAAACTATTTCCACCAGGAAACAGCTTTGTCCAAAACTATGTCGTCCAGAATTTTTTTTAGCTTTATCAGTGTTTTGAAAGCTAACCAAGTGTCGTGCTTAGTTGTGTGAATAAATAAATGCCTGAGAGTATGATTGCCTTAGAAGATTATGTCCTTTGAAATCTATTGTAAAAGTGTTTTTGGAATCATGAACACTTCGTGTTATTTTTTCCGAGCTAGAACTTCGTAAAACTTACAAGGCCCATTTAATTTTAGTTATTTCCATGAGAAATATTTGAGACTATGCAAATTGACAAGAATGTTTCACGCATTCAAAAGAAAAAAGGTTTGAAAAAATGTTTCAGTTACTTGCATTTATTCACAGCATATTGTATTAGGAAGCTTGTCATATGTGTAATTTACCTTCCTTTTTTAGGGCGCCGCAGGTGCCCTTATGTGATTGTCTAGTCCGTACGTCCGTCCGTCAGTACGTCCGCGAACACGATTGCTCCAAAACTACTCGACCGATTTCGTTCAAAATTTTTCTGAACATTACTTAGGGTCATAGCTCGGACGAGCTCGTTAATGGTCAAAATCGGTCCGCGTGTTCGTCCTCAAAAAAAATAATAACGAAAAAACTAAAATATTTTTTTCCTCCTAAACTATTCATCCGATCTCAGTGAAACTTTTTGCACATATACTACATAATAAAAGTATTACTTTAAAATTTTAAAAAAGTTTGAAACAATGTTAATTGCTGGGTTGTTTTTGAGAAATTAATTTTTGAATTTTAAAATGTGAATAACTTTTAAGCTAATCAATTTATTTTGATGGGACTTCAAAATTTCAATATATTTTGACAAGTGCAATTTTTTGTAAAATTTCAAAATTTTTTAAAATTTTACTTTTTTTTCAATAAAAATTTATTTTCAAATTTTTCAGTTTTTTTTTTTGCTGAAAAACGTTTTTTTGCCTAAAAAATCTTCTTGGTTGAAAGAATTTTTTTTGGAAACAATTTTTTTTCAAATTTAATTTTTGGCTGAAAAATGTTTTTGCGCTTTAATTTTTTATACCTGCGGCGCCCTTCGCAGTTTCACCCCTTTAGGGATGCCATGAATCGTTGCTAAGCGGATTTTTACTTGAAGAACTATACGAGGACACAGC
The DNA here is from genome assembly GCA_034693705.1 of Spatulosminthurus flaviceps. Lineage (NCBI taxonomy): Eukaryota > Metazoa > Arthropoda > Collembola > Symphypleona > Sminthuridae > Spatulosminthurus > Spatulosminthurus flaviceps. Next base: position 7,069 of record JAQFXU010002185.1, read on the forward strand.
TCGCAATTGAATGTTTGTTGGATAATAAATTATATGGATATATAATACGAATACATAAAAATGGATATATAAAACGGTTGCATACTACTTTTGTACAATTACATACTAGGAATACGCAAACTACTGCTGCGTTAGTAATAGTTTTGGCCAAAAGAATTTCTGGACGAAAAAATTTTGAACAAAACTGTTTCCTGATTGAAATAATTTTGGACAAAAAAATTTCTGGACGAAAAACTTTGGATGAGCGAGAGCCTCAAATGAAGAGAACCTTACAGCTTGAAGTCTGGAGGTCTACTTGTATATTTATTAGCAGGGTAGCTTTGAGGTTCACAAGTGGGCGGTTAGGTGAGAGCCTTAGATATACCCTTACAATGGATTAAGCTATTTTGTGTATAAAAAGCAGCTTTCAAAGTAAAACTAGAACCCCCACCAGCGACAATGTGGCTGGAATCGGTCATGCTGTATATAAACAAAAATTCAGCGCCGCCTGCGGCCGCGCTGTAGCGGCGGTTTGAGTTGTTGCTCATGCGCACAACTGTGAGCATTGAACGAACGAACCAAGTCGACTCGGCTAATTTAAAAACTTAGTATTGATACATGAATTACATCGTCGGGTAAAGTCCAAATGGCGCTATATGTAGAAATCGCTTAAGCATGGTTGGACATGTTAAATCCCGTATAAGCGATTTTTGCATATAACGCCTTTTGGACTTTACCCGACGACACACCAGAGGCAGAAACATTTTATTTCAATGATGTCGCACTGACATTTGCCTTAATTTCAGAGTTGTGACTTTAAAATTAGGATTATATTATGTTTTCCATTAATTATACAAGTGGTTAAAAGCTATTCTATAAGAATCCCGAATTACAGAAATAACCAACTCCTTCAATAATTCTTTCTTCAATTTGAGCTTAATTCTAAAACGCTCAAGCAATTATTGTGGGATTGTTCCTCGATTGTTATATAATTAAAATAGCTTTCAAATGAGGCGATAACCAATCAGGTGCGAGTTATAAACACATGCACAGTGTTACATCCAATTATACACATATGTATATCCAAGCAGGTTAATGGACTCACTCACACTCATACATTTCCCATCACATCCCTTTGTTTGCACACATAATAGTATTTGACCATAGCTTACAATTAGATTATACATATATTGGAGCCAGTAGAGGGACAATTTCAAAATTCTTTGTATCTTTTCTCAAGCAATTTAGAATACCAATGACTACTACAGAAGAGGTTGTGTCATTGGTCTTGAAGAACAGTGCGTTAATTTGTAACAATCACTTATACAAAAAAACTGACAAACATTATCAAAACATAATTACCAAAATTAACACCTTCAAAATAGAATACTGAGTCTGTTTAGGCTACGTTTGGTGAAAAGCAGTGTCAATAAAGTCTTTCTCTCTCAAAAAACAAGGAGCATTCATTGGAATAAAAAGTGGAAAGATGTATGTAGCGAAAGAATAGCGTAGAGCCTGTAACGAAGAAATTTGTGTGTGATGCTCGCAAGAAAGAAGTAACTTAGAGTGCATTTGGGAAGTTTGTCGGTGAGGCGCGGGGAAAGACTGGGAGACTTGCTTTCACAAGGCAACCAGAGAGTACCACTGACTTTCTACTTCTTTCTCTCACGCACTCAGCTTATTGAGTTAGTAAAAAGTTGAAGGTTGTTGGCGTGGACATGAAAGCCGGCTAATCTCATCCGGGTGCCCAAAGGAGTTCTTAGAGAGAGGGAGAGAGAGAGAAAGGGCATTGCGGAGCGTGGAATGCTGGAATCCCTGCTACTGTCTGTTCCTCTCGCTCCTCTCTGTCTCTCTCATGTCTCCTACGGAATCCCAGCGAGGCAAAGAACGCAAGCGTGTCACTCAGAACGCTGGCCACCTTACAATGAACCTCTTCGCCCAAGTTTGCGGGTTGTTAAGCAGTGGGATAGAGGAGAGGAGATTCAGTGGAACGTCGGACAGCAGCCAGGATGAAAGCTGCGGCGCGGGGTAAAACACTGCCGTCCTTGGGTAATGGAAGTTCTAACGGGAGAAGCTGAGTGAAAGTGCTTGTACGAGCAAAATAGTGATAGGCCTCTTCCGGAGGCTGGTGGTCATTCCGGCAGCTTGAAACTGTGTCTATAGAGTGTGGAGCTAGTTAAGTGCTTCGGTGATGCAGACCGTGTGGTTTATTGCGATGATCCTGTGGGTGGTGACGAGTAGCGACTGCCTGCCTCCCGTCATTCGAATCGGTAAGTGACTGCAGACAGAATTCCAGTTGTGTGTACAGAACGCAGTGGGGAGAAGTGAGAGAATGGAGAGGAAGAAAAGCAATTGAGGATATCTAAAGCTGATTGGTTTCCCTCCAAAGTGGTGTTTGTCGTGTGAATGCAATGAGCTGGAAGTGAATGTAGAGGAAAGTTTAATCACTACCTTTCCTTCCTAGAAGCAGTATGTGAAACAAAGAGGAAAATTTCCAGTCGCTCCGCTCGTTACATTTAATTATGAGCAACCTCTGATAAATATTCTTGTCTCGCGAATTTACTTTATGACTGTTACGTCAAAGGGAGAATTGAGTTGGTCGCCTTCCCTGCTTTAGCAGACTACCATGAGGCCGTTTCCAACTTTATTCCCATTATTTACTCTGGAGCTTAAGCACTGAGCCCAAGTGTTGCACAGTCAACTTACCTCGTCTCACTTCATCTGTCTGCTGAGCTTGTTCTTATGCTGGACTATGATTTCCCCTGCCAAAATAAGCGCTGACCTGAACAAAATAAGGGATATCGTGAGTGTTGTGCTGGTTGTAAATGTGCACAGTTTGATTATGTCTTACTGGTGGGGAAGTGAGAAAGTTCTTGTACAGAGCACTTCTCAATTCGGTCTTCAGTAGAAAGGAGTAGGCCGGGGCTGGAAGGAAATGGAGCAAGTATGAAATGAGTGAGCGAGTCTTATGATTAGATTAGATTACAAGATGAGCTTTGTGCCTTGATAAAAGTAGCCATGAAATGATCTCAATAAGAATTTAATAGCCTCTGATCTGCAAGTTGTAGGTTCTATCTCCAGTCTCCTCGCTTCGTACTACTCCGGACGCTCAAATATTTTATGCATTCACTCTTCTCTCACTCTCTTCTCTTTTCTCCCCCTTCTCTACTCACTTTCACTCTTTCGCACTTGTAAGTTGAAAGTTAGTTTCTCTTTCAACCCCGCTGGGGATTGGGGATTCCCTACCTCTTCCATCATTACACTAACATCACACAGGCCGCTTCAATCAATAATGCCTCTCGTACATTCCATCCCATTGGATCCATGCCACTGGACTATGACATTCCAATCATCTGGACACACGTGGGCAATGAGTCCTAGTTGCTCCTCACAATCACCAAATACTCTCCGTCTAAATAATTAAGTCAGTATTTTAGAACTTGGCATTTTCTTCTTGTTATTGCCTCATGGAAATTTGGATTTTCCCTTTTCAATCCTTCAGTTTTACTTCCAGCAATAAATCGAATTTAAAGTAGTTGAAGGAATTCCACACTTGATCGTATCCTGTCAATATGTGAGAATAGTGAGAAAGGGAAGAAGGGAAGGGTGATGTGGAAAGGACAGGGAACTGTAGATGATTTGCACAATTTCCTATTCCCTTTCTCACAACACGTAGACGATTGGATTGGAAAATCAAGTATACAGTGACAGCAGTGTGACCTGGTGAGGCTTGGGCAGGGATTGAAACTCGGACAACTGTCTCACTCTCTGACCCTCTCACTGACTCTACCCAAGTGAAATGCGAGGAAGGAGGTAGAGGTGATGGTTTTTGGCCGCGTTGATCCAATTACTCGGTCGCAAACCGCTTTCTGAAAGCTTTCTCTCATTCTGAAAATCGATGAGACCCACTGAGGAGCTCATGAGTTCATGAGTTTGGGTTTTGACTCGGAAACTGACTTGGACTTTTGGCTTGGCAGGAGGAATCTTCCCCGAGGAACTCCGCTCTACTCCAGTCGAGGTGGCATTCAAGTACGCCGTGTTCTCAGTGAATCGTGAGAGGAAATTACTTGGTAACTCCACGCTTGTCTACCGAACTTTGTACTACAAGAATAGTGATATTTTCCAGGCCACTAAATTAGGTAAGAGCTTCCTCTCTCTCTCTCTCTCTGCATCTTTCACCACCTCCTAACCATTTCCTGTCTCACAGTAACTAACTCCCTTAGCCTTCTCATAAATCCCCTTGTTCTCTTCAAAATTTCAATGGTAAGCTTTAGCTTGTAGATGTTTTCCTGGACAGGTTGCCAGCTCATTGCGGAAGGGATTTCTGCCCTCTTTGCAAGTGGCGTGGATCTGTCTCTTGAGTCCCACTTGAAGTCACTCTCCTTCTCGCTTGACTTGCCCCTCATCCTGCCCACGTCTTCCTTCTACGACTCTGAACCTTTCTGGACTCGAAGTCTTCCAACGTCCTTCCCAATCAACGGTTTCCCACTCAAACTGGCTCCCACCAAGTCCCTCCTCGCCTTCGCTCTTCGGGACGCCGTCTCCTTCTTCAACTGGACTAGGGTTGCAGTTATTTACGAGGAGCATGATGGTAACACCACCTCCTTTTCCCCCACTATTTTCATTCTCTTCACTTCCTCGGCATATCAATCGCAATCACGTGAATCAACTGGCAACTTGCATTCCAGGGCTTTTACAGGTCGAGTACCTCATCAAGAAGCGGGTCTTATCACAGAAGGGAGGACTCAGCAGTCGCAGGTCGGAAATATTCCCGCGCGAGGTGACTGCAACCACTTACCGGGACGTTTTAAAAGAAATTAAGCGTAGGCATTTGTTCAACATTATCGTGGACATAAAGCACTTGCCACTCTTCTTCCGCATTGTAAGTTTGTATGCCATCTGAGCTTTTCCATTCATCCCCACACCCGAATTCCATCCTCAATATTCAAATTGAGAAATATTGAAAGAATAAATATTTCCTTGTCCAGATTTTACAGCTTCAAATGAACGAGGCGCGCTACCACTACCATTTCACCACTATGGTAAGTCGCCAATCACTTTTGCCTTAACTTATCACCTTCCCACAGCCTCTCAATTGTCTCGTCATCCTCCTCTACCCAATAATTGTACTTGAGCCCTTTTCTTTTAGGATTTGGAGATGTTCGACCTAGAAGATTTTGGCTACAATAATGTCAATATAACCGCCTTCCGACTAATCGAGCACAACGGGCTCAATATGCGAAGCATTGAGGACATGCAGCGCTTCAACCCTAAAAGCTACTCCAAGGTTCTCCAGGTAAATTTAGGATGAAGTAAAATTCGAATTCGAGCAGCAGCAACTATGGCTGACCATGTGTTCTTGAACAGAGCGACGCGGCACTAATCTACGACGGTGTGTTGTCCTTCTGCCACGGGCTCAGATCCTTCGATGCCAGTCATCAAATCCGCCCTGCAAACGTATCCTGCGATAGAGAGCAGTCCTGGTCCGACGGCTTATCACTCCTCAACTACATCAACAGCGTAATTTTACTAATTTACTCGAGCTTTTCCTTGGCTTGTATTACTTTCTTCCAGAGTTTCAGTCATTCATTCCCTTGGAACACGTGTGAGGAACTTGTAGGTCTCCTTCGATGGATTGACGGGCAAGATTCAGCTGAGGGAGGGAAGTCGGCATGATCCCACTCTTACACTACTCAAACTAAAAAATCGCTCCCTGCAGCCCGTCGGTCGCTGGTCTCCCTCCACAGGATTGTCTGTCCATGACCACGACGCTTTTAGCAGTGGAGAGTGCCCCAATGTGACTTTGAGGGTGACAACAGTGCTTGTGAGTCTTTTTTTTCAAGTTCGACTCGTGTCTATTGTGTTTAGTGAAAAGAGCAACCTTTGGTTATCCAGGAGAAGCCTTATGTGATGCTCAAGAGCGATGCAAACTTAACGGGGAATTCCCGATACGAGGGTTTCTGCATCGACTTGCTTAAGGATGTGGCAACTCTCGTGGGGTTTCAGTATACCATTGAGATTGTGGCTGATGGCAAGTACGGAGTAGAAGATCCCAACACAAAACAATGGAATGGCATCGTTCGAGAACTTATCGACGGGGTAAGTGGGAATGAGGGAATGAGTAGAAACATTTACAGAAACAGAGTTAATTCTTTTCCAAACGTTTCGTAATTGATAATAATTGTTTCTTTCTTGTACCTTTCTCCTCACGTGCTTCTTGAAAATGAAATACTTAAGACAATGAATGATTAAGAAATCGTGTCGTAGCGCTTTTCCAAACTTGCCCCTCTCTCAGTACTTCCACACAATGACATAGGTTTTTTATCCAGAAATCAGACTTGGCAGTGGGGTCCATGACGATCAACTCGGCGCGGGAGAAAGTCATTGATTTCACAAAGCCATTCAGGAATCTGGGCATCTCTATCTTGTTCAAGGTAGCTTTCATTCCTTTCAGCTGCACCACAATAAAGAGGAAATAAACTGACAAGTTCTATTCCAGTTGCCGAAGAAGCCCCCAGCCCGTCTCTTCAGCTTCCTCAATCCTCTTTCTGCGGAAATATGGGCTTACGTCGCAGGTATTTTACTTTCTTCCAGAATCCTTACACATTTTCCTAGATAAATACATGGATGCTCGTGCGTGGATGCAAATACCCACGAGCAAGAGATTAGCCTTTGTCCTTTGGCTTCCTTCCACAACAACGTCACCAGCACCTAAATTCTTTTTCTTCTCTCTTGCTTTTCAGGTGCTTATGTGCTCGTGTGCTTCACTTTATTCGTCGTAGCCCGCTTCACTCCAAATGAATGGCTGGCTCCTCCTCCATGTGCGGGTGACGAAGGGGTACTCGAGAATCAGTTTTCATTCCCTAACTCAGTCTGGTTCATCACGGGCACGTTCCTACGACAAGGCTCCGGACTCAACCCCAAGGTAACATGACCCCAGGGTGATTCATTTCTTTCAGTTATATTCTCTGATCACTTGGGGTGTTAACACTCAGTTTTCCTCTTTCCAGGCCACGTCCACACGACTAGTTGGAGGAATATGGTGGTTCTTCACACTCATCATCGTTTCCTCTTACACTGCCAACCTGGCTGCCTTCCTTACCGTTGATAGAAAAAGCACGCCAATAGAGTCGGCTGAGGACTTGGCAGACCAGTCAGACATCCAGTACGGCACTCTTGAGCACGGCTCTACCATGGACTTCTTTCGGGTAAGTCTTTCCTCTTCTAAATCTGGCCTTTTGCCAGCTATCTGGAGCATTCTGGAGATCCCGCAACGCATAAATCCCCTTAGATAAATGCACATATAATGTCTTGCCTTGCTCCTCTACTCTCGTTGGACCCTGCCAACGTCTCACAAGAGCAAGTGATGTGCATTGATTAGCCCTTGTACGTGCCGTAGAACTCGTCCATGGAGACATACCAGAAGATGTGGCGCTATATGGAGAGTCGTCCCAATGTTTTTGTGCCAACTTACGAGCAGGGCATTAAGCGAGTTCTGCAGGGAAAATATGCATTCCTAATTGAGTCTCCCATGCTGGACTACGTGGTTCAGAGGGACTGCAACCTCACACAGATCGGCGGGCTGCTCGACTCCAAGGGTTATGGAATTGCCATGCCGAAAGGTAAATCATTCCGCTCATTCATCTCTCTGCACAAATACCAGCGACAATCAAGTCTTTTCTGACCTTGTAGGCTCCCCATGGCGTGACAAGTTGTCATTGGCTATTCTTGAGCTTCAGGAAAAGGGAATGATTCAGCTCCTGTACAACAAATGGTGGAAAAACACAGGTGACGTATGCAATCGGGATGACAAGAAGGACTCGAAAGCCTCGCCGCTCGGAGTGGATAACATTGGTGGGGTGTTCGTGGTGTTGCTGGCGGGCCTCATCCTCGCAGTGATCGTCGCAATCTGCGAGTTCTTCTGCCACGTGAAGCGGAACGCATCCGTTCGGAAGGTGAGTGGTGCTGGTATTATTGGAGCAATAACTAGATTTGTACTGAGACTGATTGTGAAGGGTGGTTGTCTCCATATTATGCTCCTCAGGCCTCCTTGTGTCTCGAGTTGAACGGTGAGCTCAAGTTGGCTCTCCGTTGCTGTCACTCCTCACGAGACGAAGCAATTGTAGACCACCACCACCATAATAAGGCCTCTCCGTCGTCCACGTACGTGCCCGTGGTTGCAGACCCTGGTGGCAGTCAGCACCAGATGCCTATGTTCGAGATGAGAAAGTCCTCCTTCGAGTTCTCCTCCTGAGCTCAAACAAGAAGAGCTGTCTTTTACAAGAATAAAGATTCATTCCATCTTGTGTTTACACGACATCCTCACCCTTTCATTCATTTCTCTACCATCTCTGCCCATAATGCCCATGCCCCATCAATTTTAATTTGCTTCTCCTCGTGTAGCGTGTGGGAACGTACGTGTCACTCGGAGAGTGATCAATCAAATCCTTGGCTTTCCTAATCTAACGCTCTCATTTCATTCCTGACAACATACTCTTGCTCCTGTATTCCACTATAAACCATTAGTTACCGCTATTAAAAACCAAACCTATCGATTTTCAATATCTATTATGCCAAAATTGTCTCATGTTCCATCTGATGCGGCGAGGACTATGAGGAGCCCTGAGGGAGAATTGAAGCTCCGCCTCAATGCAACAAAATAACCAAGTAGCTGGGGAAAGAAGCTATTAAAGCAGTCGTGATATTTGGCCCGTTCCTGGACGAGGTCAGAGCTGTCTTACAGTACCTCTCTCCATACACACCCTAACAGCAAGATTATGTATTGCAATGAGTGTGCATAAAATCATGAAAAGTGTCACCTTTCATGCTCCGCTGTCATTTCAGTCGCTAATTCGATTTCCTCCCAAGGCTTTCATACTTCACTCTCATCCTCCCGGCTTCCCGTCCTCCCTAATCACTTTTCCTGCCTAGAAACAAACGCATGGTTCCTTCATCGTAGCACCACCATCCACTCCTTCCAAAAGTTACCCATGCTACTTATTCTTGAAATTGTCAGGGCTTGTTAGCAATGCGGCCAAACTTTTCCACGCTCCCAATCTCAATTATCATGTGAAACTTCAGAGGACGCACAAGGACGAGCTAATGACTTGTTAGCTTTTGTTTCGCCCTAACCACGCACCTCAGTCAGTCCTCAATGCCGCATCCACAAATTACCCAGTCCTCCCGCACTTTCAGCTTTAGCACACTATATGGACAATTATTTTGCCTATAAACTACTACGTACTTTCCCTTCTTCTTTGGAAATGCCGACTGCCGAGTCTACGCAGTCAGGGAGAACGAGAAGAGTGAGCTCAAAGTCACTTCTTTTATTCTCCTTCCCAGATAAGCCTCCCTTTCATCTCGGGCTTTCCAATTTCCAGCCTTGTCATAACACATGAAATTGGGTGCGAAAATAAAGACACACATTTTTATGACGGACATCCATATTTTATGCATGCAAGTCTTTTGAGCTCAGTGATCGATGGATTCTCGCTTTTCAATTTCCTTCGCACCGCAGCTGAGCGAGAGGCCTGTCCGAATGGGATGTATTACCTCAGCTAGTTAGTTCTCCCTCTCAGGTCTCAACCGCTTTATTCAATAATACGCAATCACTAATAACTACAAGGACAACGAGACGAACGAGACGAAGGACATGCCAGTGATAACTGTGGACATGTGCCGATGTGCCATTAATGGGAACACCATCGATTTCTGATTAATCTTGTGGAAATTCTGCTCTATATTGAATGACAGTCACTTGGACCTGATGCTGGTTGTGCGAGTGACTTGGGATTGGCTGTAGGCGATTGATGTCTGCGGTGAATTGAGATGCCTTTGGGTGACAAAGGACCGGAGAGTACGGCTGCTCTGCTCTCGCGGCAAATAAATAAAAATGAACCATAAATCTGTCATTTGTTTACATTGAGACGACTTTTATTTGCGAGACTCTTCAACGTTGACAAAGACGCTCGCTGCGAGTAAATTCTCCAGCAAATGATTTGCTCTTCCCCACTCCTCTCGAGCCCTCGCTTGTTTATTACACATTCATATCTCGTTGAGATGCGAGCGGAGTTGGGATTTTTCTTTTATCACAGAAACTTCCTGCGGCTATCCCGTCTCCTCTGTCTCCGCCGTCTACTTCTTCCTACAACTTTTCTCTTCTCTCGCCAACTCTTTGCAAGCATCTGTGATCTGTATGCACACATCAGAACAATGTTTTCCAAACTTTCCCATCACGTCACTTCTGCATGTAATCCAATCTCGCATTTTCTCTTCGGCTAACGATTAGTCACGCTTCTTACTCTCGTCATCTCATTCCGCTCCAGCCAGAAAACAGTTCCCGAAGGACACGCCGCAATCACTCCTTACAGTCCCTGGAACCCTCATTAGCCCAGTACATACGCTCGAGATGTGTCTTGCCTCCCAATGCACCCTTCCACTGCTTCCACCATCCTCGTAAGCCTGCCTTCTCTTTTCAATACGTCCCAGTCCCATCATACCCCATCCCGCAACACAGAGTCACTTCACATTGCAGAGGCATTTGGATGAAATCAAGCAGTGCTCTAGCTCCAAGTGTTCCCTCTTCCGCTCCAAAACACCCATCTTATTCATGTGTAAGGAATAAAGGGAAAGGGATGGGATATTCCCCATATTCCCCATTTTACCCATCACAAACCCTAAAACTGTTACTTCACCTTCTCAGATCTCTTGCACAGTTCCAAACTACGAGTAAGTAAGTACGTAAGTAAGCAAGTAACTATCGATCTATACTTCACTCCCTTATTTTTCCCACTTAATTCCTACTTGATCTCCCTCAAGAGACTCTTCTTGAAACTTTAAAGCCTTCTTGAAAGCTTCTACAAGACCTCATTGCTCTCAACTGAATCAACAATTTGCGTGCAAGAGGTCCCAGGGGACAGGTGCAAACGATCCTCCTAAAAACGATCACCATTTCCAGCTACAACCATTCAACTATTCCAACTACCCAATCTTGTCTTCACTCCTTCAGCTCCTCTTCCCAAATTTTCACTTGTCGTCCCAATAGCCAACCAATGGATTAAATTTTTCCAGAAACACTTCATGAGAAGGGCTGGCTTAACAAACTTAACACGTCCTTATCTTAACTTGTTGCCCATACAATTTCTCACACTTTTCAGTAACCAACTCTTTCATCTTTGCCAAGGCCGCACGTCGTACTCCAAGGAAATGGCCTGTCCCAGTCAGTTGGCGTTCTTACCTCCGTAAATCGCACTGTAATACCCCTCAATATTTCTCCAGACCTGAAAATATGAAAGCAGGGCTGTTGAGAGCGATGGAGCCCTCAAATTACATACACAAGAGCAAAGAAATTTTAGATTATGTATTAGACGGAATAAAGAGGGGTAGCACCAGCCTTTGCCAAGCATATAAATATATGTGTGTGAGAAGGAGTTTTACTTTGGTGCATTCTGGAGAAGCAACAAGCAAATTATCCTTGAGCGTCCAATGCGCTTGTTTGTGAGCGGCGGGAGGATTGGGCAGGTAAGTCCTTGTCACTTTGTCATCCCAAAATCACTACATTCAATACCAAGGAAAGGACCAACAACTGGAAGACAGAAAATGAGAATCTCTGCTTTTCGCCAATTAAGGCGTGGGCTGCGAAGCGTGGGGTCCTACATTTGTTGGCTGCAAAGCCGCATATATGGATGAGATCATGGATACGATGGAGTTGACTCAATAGTTTACTGGAGACTGGAGCAGTATGGCGCATTGTAAACAAATTCAAAGCTGTGTGGCTAATGAAAGGACGCGGGAGTTAACGCTCCACTTAACACTTGGCTTCCTCGCTAAGCTCTATCTTCCCAGTTTTTCCCTTTCCACTGGACACACGGTCAGAGCGCGTTATTGATTGGCCGGCCATCCTACTTCTTTAAAGCTCTTAAAGAGTTAACTACCCCGTTCCGTTGGAACTTTGGCTTCCCTCAAAAGCCGCTTGCATCAATAGTTGACCAACTATTCCTCCCGAACAAACCGCAGTATCCTTTTTTCCCATCTTGAATTAAAACTTTCTCCACAGCTCCATTGAACCCAGCAACTTTGAGCTAGACTCTAGCACTCGAGTTTCTCCCCTACCTAAGCCCGAATAAATCTCTCTCTTGAATCCTGAACGGGTCCACTCTCCACTCGCTTGTCCTTTCCTTTTCTCGTCACTTCCATACTTTTTCTTAGCTGAATGGAGTCGATGGAAGAGGAGCCCCAATATAATTGCGAGTCTGTTCTTAATGGAAGAAGCAAGTAAAATAAGACGCTTGCTGGTTCATGAGGCGGAAATTTGAGAGGGGATTCGCGGCAACAGTTGGAGTTGAGTAATGAGACGGGGTTATTTCCTCAAAGAACGTGCCATTAAACTCCGACCCGCCATTCCCTGCATTTGCATTCCGATTCCTTCACTCCTTCCATGCTGCGTTCTCCTAAAACTCGAACTCACACAGCTCTAATGAAGCCATTTCTGGCTTGTCTGGACAAACCATAAGGAACTTACAAGGCTTGTTGGCCACAATTACACGCCACATCTCTCATTTCCACCTCCTTCCAATTTCTGCACATTCCAAAGGCTCAGTCAACCCTTGGTCTTTCTGGACTAGAGATGGAGGTGAAGAAAGTCCTTGTGGCAATGGTCCAGAATCAATGGTCCCAGGATCAGTGGAAATGAGGAGATTCACTCACTCCACTACTCCCATGCACATGATAATGAGCTTTCAGTCCTGGTTTAAAATTAATTGCTTCCTTATTCAAATGAGGATAAATTCTACCCTGTAGAAGATGACTGCGGATACAGAGTCAAGAGCTGATTGGAACTGCGTCCTAAGTAATCCTCCGCCGCTCCAACTGCTCCAATGCAGACTTCTTTTAATTACAGGGGTGGGAGGAGTGGGAAAGAAGGCTTGTAGGTCGTCGGTCAACTGCTAAAATGATCAATGACAGAGGCCAGAGAGGTGAAAACCTCCGATTTCCATAATTCTCTCTCTCGGTTTAAATCTGTTTGGGGATGCTCTACCGACCATCCCACAAGAGGAACCACACAGTTCAGACAAGTTCAGGCACAGCCCAATCTTTTTGTTTCCAGCATTTCTTTGTGTCCCGGAACTTATACATACTTGTGCCTATAATTCTTCCCCATCCTTCATAATGCTTTCTGTATTTGGCTGGCTCTTGCCAGTTCCTCTCGCTGTCTCACATTCGCATGACTAATGTCCGGGTGGAAAGAAAAGTAACGGGAATAGAAGTGTGCGGGAGTTAAGATATCCTCCTCTCCTATGTCCTATTTAAAGGCATATCCAGTCACTGTTATTCCCAGACCCAAGATCCGGCGGCTTAAAGAGCTTCTTTCTGTGGCACACGTAGTTGAAAGGAATTATTAAGATGAAGAAGGAGTATTATTATCTTATTGCGACAGCTCCAAGTAAGAAATGGACTCGCCGTCGGTTGTTAATTGTATTGATCGGCAATTTCTCCAAGGGTGAGCTTCAGCTACGCCCGTACTCAACTAACCTGATTTAATTACGCAATAACAAAAGATTACACTGGATTTTTTTTTAGATTTGTGTGTCAAGCCCCAATCGAATCTAACCACGAACCTCCTACGTAATCAGTCAAGACCAAATACCTCAACCACATCCCTACCCACCATTGATTTTGAATTAGCTCCAGCTTCCCAATTGTTCCAACCTTATTCTGACTTATCTCACTCCTTGGCCTCAATAGGCGAGTAAATTTAGTCCACCATTGCAAATGACACACGAAGCCGAAGCCCTTCTCAACCCACATGCATAAATGCCAAGTTTCCCTCAAAACGACGATTGTCAGCCCTCCACCCGCTCTACTCCATCTCCAATATCTCTTCCTCAATTCTTGTCCCATGATCCAGAGAAAGTCGCTGCGGCAATGCGATGGTCACATTATTAGGATTAACTTTCCATTCTTCCTACAACTTCCGCAGTTTGCTACAGCTTGAGTGCACACCAACCTTGCACTTGCTGATTCAGTGAAAAACTTTCTGTGAAAGCCATCATTTTTCGGAGCACAGACACATTCTACCCTGTACTTCTAGCGACCTACATCTCAACATTCTCCACACCTCTCCCGTCACTCAGTCCTGCAAAACACGTAAGTGTGCACATTTTTACAAAATGATGTTTCCAAATATATTTTATTTCAAATTCGTTTTCTCTATTATGTATTTCCGTTGCATCGACTAATCTTATTTCCTTTTCTCCTGGTTTTTATGTTCACTAGAAAAAAACTTTTTCTGAAAAAAACTTCGAAATTTGGAACCTTTATTTTCAAAATTTGGATGTTTTTCAAAAATTGTGAATTTCGGTTTTGAAAAAGATGTTTTAAATTTCGAAGTATTTTTAAGAATTTCAAAAAACTAAAAATGGGTGGTCTGGGGAATAAAAAATGCTACAGAATGGAAAAAGTTTGGTCAAATCGGTTTTCCAGTTTTCGAGTAATTTTGGATAAACTGAAAAGACCGAAAATACCCGATAACTCCCGTGTTATGCATGTGACCGCCCTACAACCACCACCAATGTGTATCTCTTGGTCAGTACTACAAACTCATTAGCACTGTTGAGCATTTCCAAAACAAAAGGTTTTTCGCATTCACATATCGGAAAAAGTAACCATATGCATAGCTATGCAGGCATAGGAAAATTTCCCGTCGGGACACCCTAGAATGACCGTTTCCTAATATAACTATGCAATGTTAAAAAGCAGACATTTGACCTCACTGTAGTAGGATTGTAGGAACAAAATATTGTTGACCAAGTTGAATTAAAAAATCAGCATTTACATATTTCACTCGTTAAATGAATGAGTTTACCACTAAACTACTTTTTGTAATAATTTTTATTCAAACCACGTGTAGCGTTGGGGAAAATACGATAACAAAATAAGACAAACTTATGGTCCACCGTATTGATTTAGTCCAAACTCAGGCAGAAATTTCCGAGGCTCCTGAATAAATCGGGAAAAAAGGATCCATTAATGTGAATACGATGAAAAGTAAATAATGAGAATAAGAATTAAGCTGGTTTTGCAGAGGGCTCAGCAAGCGACTGGACTTTTGATAACAAGTACAGTTGCTTGCATGACACGTCGGGAGGATTTTCGACAAAAATCGCTTTGGGTTACTTTTTCCCAAATGTGAATGCGAAAAACGTTTTCTTCTGGGAATGTATAACAGTGCTGATGTGTTTGTATTACTGACCAAGAGAAACACATTGGTGGTGGTTGCAGGGCGGTAACTTGCATAACACGGGAGTTATCGGGTATTTTCG
>JAQFXU010002186.1:0-22364 GCA_034693705.1 Spatulosminthurus flaviceps
ATATGGTGGTTGTTATTTCAGTTTGCTTTTAAGCAATTCGTGCATTAGACCACTTTGCTTCTCCAGCGACGATTTGTCTGGCTTCTAGTCCTATAATGAAAGATCTACTGAGGCTATCAAACCATGCTATTCAAATTGACCGGTACTCTCTGACCTGCTCGGGAACCCCATTGTGACCATTGTAAACGGGCTTTCCAGCTCAAGCTGTAGTGAAGCATTCAGTGTTCTACAAAAACCGTTACATATAGCAAATCAATAAAAGAAAAAAAATTTACACAAATAAAAATCTTGTCATATCTTAAATTATTGTATCTGTAACTCGAAAAGAACAATTTCATTCATAGCTATGACCAGAAAGGGCCGACTCTCAATCAATACAAAACTTGTTAATAGAAATTAAAAAATTCTTCTTAAACTCATTCCATTCATGCAGACAACCACTGGATCTTCCTCTTCCTAACAATGAAACCAACAAAATGTATGACAAGCTTTAAAATTTTTAAAAATTGATCAGAGAAAAATCCTGAAACACATACTATTTGCGAAGGTGAGAACTGGATCAGTTCCATCATGTCATCAAGGTTTGCTTCTCCTCACAATAATCCCAGGCACCACACCCTTACAAATAAAAGAGAAACACAATAAAGACAAAAGGATAGAAACTGAACAGGTTCCTTGGCAGTGGGACGATGAGAGTGGACAGTGGTCACCGAGATTTTTCCACCGACCAAATAATGACTGGTATCGTTCCCACGTTCCAGAATCAACTCACAATTGAAGAACATGGAACGAAAACTGGTTCATATTTTTCTTAAGCAACTTTTCTCCCTTGGCTTTGAATCATTGAATCCATCCTGTGTACTCACTGTGCTTCACTGTTTAAGTGTTTCAAAACCTGTGACTACACTTGGCTCCAACTGATTGCACATTTTCCCAGAGGGATCGCTCCTAAAAAGTCCGGTGAAAAATCAGAGAGATCATATTTTTATATGTTGTAACAATCATTCAAATGAACAGCAAGGAAGGAGGAAGTAAAGTTGTCGAGTTTGAAAAAAAAGTCAAATTCAATCAGCTAGATCGTGACTCTTTGTTTCGTGTATCAGAGCTCGTTCTAAAAGTTCCTCAGTATTTCTTGATTGAATTTGACAATAGGTTTTGGTTATAGAAACTCGTTTCGGATTTCGAATATAAAAATCATTGTGACCTAAATTATTTGTAATCCAGCCTTTTGGTTTTGAACTAAACATCTGTCACTCCTTGGAGTCGTAATTTTTTTGGCATCATCTTCAATTTACAATCCCTCATTTGACATTATCAAAGTGGACAAGATTCTAAGGTACATTTCTTTGTGAAGGAGAGATTTACACGATACACGTGAGGATATCTACAGGGAAAGATACAATGGCTTTAGCCTATGCGAGAAGAGAGGGAAGATCTGATGAACTTTACAGTACTAAAATATCCCCTTTTATCTAACACATACTAAAGGGACTGAACCACTCAAGTAAATGAGAAGTGTAGAAGAATCGAGAGAAGAAAATATAATCTTTGGCAATTTTTTTAATCCCGTCGATTGCCAGATGCTTCTTCAACCTCCGCTCCTCTCCGATCATCAGCCTCATTCATTGAAATGCATTAATCATGCCCGTTACAAGATCATTTTCATACCTTGAATTTTGAAAGAGTTGATAATTTTTCCAAGAGTTTCAAAGACGATATAATTTCCCTTTTCGAATTTCTACCATCAGAACAAAAACACTTTGCCTATGCAGAAATGGTTCAACTTTTGAAACCATAGGAAAGAAATAGTCTGTACTTTTCATATTAGACAGTCTTGATGACAGAGAAAAAATATTACCAGGAAAGCTCATATAGTCATTTTGTTACCATAGCGTGGTCTGTCTGAAATTCATTTGCGATAACCTTCGCATGCAAATATTGAGTCTTTAGCATGTCTATATTTTATGTGTGTATTAACAGTTTTGAGAAACTGGCAGTATTTAACGCATATAAAAAAATATAGAATAAAAAAATATTAGACTGTCTGAAAGCCTACAAGGCTTGTCCTGACGACAGGCATTGGTACTTTTGAGCATTTCATGATAGGAGATTAGAGTTAGGATAAACCCACCATCAACTTTTTCCAACTGGAAATGTTATAATGTTAGTGACTCCACGTGAGAGAGTAAAATATATGTAAAGCCACTTGACTTGTCAATAGTGTAGCGTCACCACTTTTTTTTCAACTCTTCTTGTTAGTTAATGTGGTGGTTTGGCTCTTCTTTATGAAGGATGAGTAAGCTCATTTGGGGGCTAAAATATACAATTTAAGTGGAGCCGTGTATAGTAGATGAACCTGCAATGAAAAGGGACTTGCTTTGCTTGTATCTTTTTCTAGACAACAACATACTCACTCGCAGTTAATAGAGAAGGGACAGAATTTAAATTTTATCGTTTTCTCATGTGTGCACTTTTTTCCTATGTTTTAGCACCTTTCAACATGACCAGCATTTCTAACTTGGAAGTTCTTATACTAATTATGTAGGATCTTGTAGTTGGTATTTTAGCGAGTCAAAAAAATTATTTTTCTTTTTATGTAACGTACAATATAACAACTACGTTTAGTATCAAGCGTTCTGAGTGGAGGTGACTTTTCTTTGAGGAAAGTTAACTTGGATTTGACTCAGCAAGTCTGAGAATTGAGTACTTGTGGATGAGGTGGCGTTTGCCAGACGAAAAAATCTAGACTTATTTATTAGTCCTGTCGGAATATATTTTTCTCGAGACTATATTGTTTTTTTGTGTATATATTGTTCCGTGTCTATAAAAGGTATTCGAGGATGGGGAATGGTACAATTTTTTATTATTATTTCATATACTGATTCACATATCTGTGGCTGGTAGTACCAGACGATAAATAGACATGGATTGTCATATAAAATAAGGAAAAATAGAACTATTTTATCCATTCGTCTCAAATGTTGGGTATAATAGTTTGAGTGAGTTGGGGGTGGTACTTGGGCTAATAAATCAATCAATTTTTGAAAGGGACAGTAGAAAAAAAACTATTGCATTCAAATGACCGCAAAGATTACATGAGAAGAGAATACATTTTGCATTTTTTGTTATTTTAATTCCATAGTTATATTGATGTGGGACAGGAGGACATGTAAAGTAAATGACCATTTCAATTTCTTGACTGTTTGAGGAATTTAAAAAGTTACAATTATTTTTCGAAACGTTTCTACTCTTTGAGTAGATTTGAAGGACTGGTCTGCAGTCATTATAATGTTGAATGTAACATGAAGAACGTGTGTTTTAGCTAAATATTGTAATCATTATTATTGTCACTCTGCTCCTGTCCATCATGAAAATAATACCTTTTCCCCAACCCTTTTTTACCATACTTTTTTCTCTTTTCCCGATTTTCATTAAAACGAAATGTTTGTTACGTTAGATTTTATACACACTAGGTTTTTCTTTATCCTGAAAAACTCAGCAAGGTTTGTTTGACCCAGCTTTTGATATATGAGCCCTGCTCATGCTTTTTCTTACCTATAGGTTTAGCTTGAAGATTCTGTCTTTTAAATTCTTTTTCCGGGACTGACTCTCTCAAAGAGAATGCTATTGCGGAACTTTTCCTAGCGATAAACGAAGCTCTATTGTATCTGTTTCGGATAGGAGTCTTTACGTAGCTCGGTGTATCTTATAGTTTTATTTCTAAGGTAAACTAGAGGCAACTAGGTCCACCGGTTTTTGTGGAAATGTTTAATTTGACCTGTTTTCCGTTTTAATTTTTCACAAAAAAATGTGCAACTTTCGTAAATCTCTAAAGGCCCCAAGTTTGATTATCCATCCAAGCCATCATTTTCTTTGAAAAATATGGAAAGTTGTGCAGGAGATTACATTGTACTAGGTCGGGCTTTATTTGGTGAGGCATTAAATGAGAATTTTTTCTCATTTCATGCCCCACCATTATAGGTTGAGATTGAAATGAAAACGGATAAACCCGTGACGGAAAACTCCCGGTATATGCCACTGCTCCAGAAATCTGCACACTATTCCCAAACATCTCCTGAATACAATATACCCTGAGTCAATCGTGACGATCAAATCATCATTACAAAAGTTGGCGGGGCAAAAATCGGAAACAACTGATTGGAAAAGCTAGGGGCATTGGGAAACTTTTTTCAGAGACCCGAGAACGGGTGCCCTTTGAAATGGTTTAAAGTTCAAGCAAAATAACACCGAATGGAAATTTTTAATTATTAAGTATAATATAAAATCATCAGATGAGTTTTACAATGTACACATTGAGTGGAAAAGATTCAAAAACTGTCTCTACAATGTACAGTCGCTATTCCATCACTACGGCTGGATTTTTTTACCTAAGTTTTACTAGATATTGTATGAACTGAAAAACCTCATGATTGGAAACAATTGGCCATTTCCCTGGCATTTACTATGATAATATCTATATACAATAATGGGATGCGTAAAAATCAGCAAGAGAATTGTAACCAGAAGGTGCTGGCTTCAACACATGCTCGACTTCAAGCGTCATCCCAGCCCTTGAAGGAACGTATAATGCTTATGTATATATTATTTTTAGGACTACCACTTCTGAAAGACTTTTATTGATAGATTCACTCCCCCCTTCAAATTTTATTCTTATTCTCACAAAAACGGGATTTTTTAACGCCTATTTTCGAAAACATTTCACTATTAATTATTGTAAGGACAATTAAAACTGGAAATATTTGTACAATGACATGTGTAATGAGACGCGTTCAGCAGGAATGACCATTGGACTTTCCAGATGCGAACCATCTGTCACACAGTACCCCAGAAAGAGTAAGATTTGCTTTTACAACATCTTCTTTGAAGCAAGGGATGCTTGATTTAGTATCCTTTATACATAGTATGTGGTTACAGGCAAATCTTCGCCCAGCTAGGATATCAGATGAGTTTCAATTTATTTCCTTATCCTCATCACATAAGAAAATGCTGAAACTTACTCGATTCAGACTACCAGTCCCTACCAAAAGTCGTTTCGGTACAGAACAATTTATACATGAAAGGGACTGGTAAAACTCTCAAGCTCAAAGTCTAAGCTCTAAAGTGTGCAAAGACGAGAGTTGGGATGGAAAAACCACATGAAATAGACTTACAAATTTCAATTATGTTTAAATGAGAACCAAAAAATTAGTTACTCTGATAAATTCAAAAATAACTTTGTTTAATCAAAAACATTGGTATTCATGTCCACACATTTTTATCACTTCACAAACACACACGCACAAACTGTACTATACTTTGAGAATCATTGCCACAAAATACACCACGACTTACAATTCAAGAATACAAAACAATCCAAATTCCCTTTATAGTTTCAATCATTTCACCCTCTCTTTTGCATACAAATTAAAAGAGCCAAATCTCACTGGCAACCTGAGTCCTGTCAAATGATAACTGCCCCTTCAACTCCTCCGCCAGCCAGCTAATTCCGTTCCATTTCAAATTGGGCAAGAAACCTACAAAAAAAATTTGTAAAGACTAAAAATCTATTTCACAATATTCAATCCCTTCTCAAAAGATTGCAACATCAACTTCCCTTTGAAAGGGGAATCAGTAGTGTCCTCTCTTAAATCACCACATTTCAATTCATTTGGTAATATATGCCACAAAATCAAATGTCTTCAAGTAACCGATGGGTCTGTGAGTACTAAAATACTATTTGATTTCCAAAAAAAAGTACATAAACTAATTAAACCGTCGTCTGAATAAATAAAAGCAAAACGCTTGAATCTCTTATTACCACATCCTCCAAATCCCGTTCCATTTTCCAAGTCGAATTCAAAGTGAATGGTTCCCCTCAAATCCATTCATACGCTATAACTACTCTTCACATATCCTTACATTTAGACTATATAGGTATAGATTGCCCAAGTAAATACCAAGCTCCCAGCTTTTCAATTCAACGAAAGCTGGACAAAAAGGGTTGATTACACAAGAAGCAGAATCCGAGCTAAAACTCTCATCCGACTTGATGTATTCATGTCTAGCATCAATCAAAAGCCAGAGTGGTCTCCATTCACCCTATATATTTCCCTTTCTACACAATATAAGCTCTTACCAAACACGAATTTCTTACTCATTCAATTTAAATACAATCACGGCTCAAAAATCTCCTCCAATCTGTCACAGATTACGTAATTATTTCTTTGAATTAAAACCTCTCTTACATAATCATGGAAACTCACCTGAGATTTTTTTCCCTCTTTTTAGTCTACACATTTCTGTGGGGGTCACAAGGGTCTAGTAATATTTCACTTGGATGTTTCCCGACCTTTGTATCTCAAATATTTTCAATGTGTAATTCCACAATATAAAAAGTAGCCTCTCTAACAAACTCTTTTCCACGTTCAAAAAAATTCTCGCGTGGCTTTCCATTGTAAATACATGCAAACTAGATTAGACTTACGAGCCACCGCAGGTATACTTAGAAGATAAGGTACGAACAGAAATTCATATCACTTGCTAATAATTACGTAATCATTAATAATTTCCGTTGAAATGACCTTTGAGCAGAATTATCATCAAGCTTGAAATCTTCCATGGTGATAAATCTCATTTTAGTACATTGCTATGTGCAACGTTCCCTCTCCAAAAAATATTCTAGAGCGTGATGAGCTATACACGACCAAGAGAATAAAATAGTACATAGAAAAATATACCTGTAGAGTAAAAGTACTCATATAGCTAGACAGAAATGATAGGTAAGTCATATTAAATCCGTAGAATTCAAAATGGAAAAATAATTGCGTTTAAACGTACATGTCGGACGAGATGAGAATCTCACCGTAAGAAAAATTGGAATTAAGTGGTAGATATTTCCGTAATATGTCAGTCTATATAAAATAGAAATAGTAGAAAAAGGAGTTAAGACGAAGAAAAGAGTGGAAGAAGGAACAAGTTCAATTTCCCTATCCTTCTCTCCCCTCGTTGTTATTCTTTAACTCTTTCCTCTCTTCTTCTCCCGTTGATTGCATAATTTCATTTCAAGTCTCCTTCCATCCCGACAAAGATCCAAGTGTACATGTGAACAAGAGACTCCACGTGATGCAATAAGTATCTACAGAATTCTCTCATCATCAAGGAAATTATACGTATACTCCTCCCTCGAATCTCCAATTGGAAACCTCATACGATTCTACAAACCCCAGTCTCTTCATATGACATTGGCTTGGTTGGTGTAAAAGCAGTGTATTTTCCATTTGCTTGCATAATGCAAAATTTTGTCAAGAGACAAAGAACCTTCCATTCCTACACTGCAAGCGCCTTTAGGAAAAAGGGAAGAAAGACAAGGAGAGAGAGAGAAGGAGAGTAGAGGGAAAATAATGAAAATAAAAAAAATCAAGTCCTTGAGCTTTTCCAACCATCTCCTTTTCAAACGCCAATATTACAAAATTTACTATTAATCTACATATGAAAATATGTTACACACTCAACGTGTACAACTATATGCAAAGAGCAAATGACTCACGTGAGCAACATTACCCTTAAATTACATATATTTTCTTATTCCCTTTATTCCATACCATATCCAATAGTATCTTCCTGTCTCGATTCTTGTAGTACATTCCAACGTAGCTACTTATACCATGTACAAGATTAAGGTACGCTTAGTCGTAGCCACTGTTCTCCAAAGAGCAATGAATTTCTACGATTTTTCCCCGTGAATTTTACCTCTATATGTTACTTTTACTATTTTTTTCTATGCTCATGAGTATGTAGAAAGTCTAGAAGTTTACCCCTTTGATTCCTCTAAAGCGTGACAATTGTCAAATGATGGGGGAAAGTACATAAGTTACAGGTGAATTTTTCTACGGGAATTTCATTCTTGAGAATTTTAGTAGTTGGATTTCCGACAAGTAAATGCATCAAATCAGGCTGAAAAATATGTTGTACTTTCATATAGCTGTACATGTGAAGTATCTACGTGTCTTGGTTTGAAACTGTGAGACGCAGTTGTGTCTAAGAAATGAGAATGGCTTAAGGAAAATGTGCAGAAAAATTGGAAGGATAAAACCCTGTTAGAAAAAAAAGTGAGTCGCCTACATTGAGTCGACTTGAAACTGACGACGACTTCTAAAGTTATGGTAATTATTATCCCAGATTCTCATTGAAATATTGATCAGTCCGTGGCTGCATGAATTGTAGTAAGAGTTGGGCCTGACGTTCACAATAAATGCTTGTCCATCAACTTCAGTAATATTCGCTCATATCTGTCTGAGAGTTTTCGATTGTAGTTTCGCTATGTATGTATATTCATTTGTATATGTATATTTATACATAGATATGTATACATTTGTGTAGTGGGTGATTTTGTGAGTCTAACATATTCAACTGGTATAAACTGGTTTAAGATACTTGGTGTAATTTGAATATTGTTGAAATTGTTGTATAATAGCGTTCAGTGACGGGTAAAAAGGAAGACTTGGGCCCGGGATATACTTTTCACTGGTGTTTTAGTATTAACAATAAGAGAAATTAAGCAACTGAGTTTCGTCAGAAGTAATAGTTGTGAGTGTGAGTAGGAACATGAGTTGAATGAGATTTTTAAAAAGAGAAAAAGATCAACTTTGATGGTATGGACTGGACTTGAAGCCGCCATTGGCTCATGTGTAACCATTCAGGGTGAGATGAGAGGACCATGAAGGAGTAATACCCGGTGTGTGTGAAAGTGTGTGTAAATGCATGGAGGTTATATGCAGTGGAGAGTTTGCAAGTTTTCCACTAACCTTTGCACACACATGAGATTACATATACTCAAAGGAATTACCATTTTACTCCGAGTTCACATCCACATATGACACACATGTTTTTCATACAATGGCAATGGAGCGCAATACAATTCCTGTATATTACCCGATCTTCAACTTCTCTACTCCAGCTATGTAGTACCTTGAACAACCCGAATTCTCCATATGATCATCAAGTCACACATACACACACATGCTTACATGGAAAACATACATATGGAGTCATGAGGACTCTTGGTACATTTCATGTATGCACTTTTACTTGAATAGAAAGTGCATACGAGGTTCATGACGTAGTCTCGGTGCGATTATTGACAGTGTGGGAGTGTGTGTAGCCAAACTCCGTAAAAGGAATTTTTATACTTTTTTCGTCCTTTCCCTAACTTTCGCTAATTTCAGGCCATGAAATTTTCTCTTTTTTCATAAATACTCACGTTTTTATTTAAATACTATAATTTGGGGTCCTTAAGGTTAAGTGTTGACAAATAATTTAGTGAAATTTAAAAAAAATATGTGGAGATAAAGTCAGCCGTGTTGGGTTAAGGAGAGGTCATCGTGAGTCTATAGGAATTCAATGCACGGGGAAAGTGAGATTTGATGGTTGGAGCTTCAAAATCTATAGTGCTTTTTCAAGGTGTGGAGGCTTCCTCAAAGTTTGGTCTTGCACTTGCAATAAATTTGATACATTTACTAACAACGATAACTGTGAGTGAATTCAGTGAAATAAATTGCGAACCTTTGAGGAATTTTGAAACAAACTTCGTGATTCGTGTAAGGGTGAAAATTTAGTGGTGTTATAATAATTTCTCAGAAGCAAGGCTAGAGGGTGTAAAAGTGAGCGGAGAAATTACATGGAGTTTTGAGACTATACGGATCAATAGTTTATTAACTTTTGCTCATTTCGGAGGATTAACATGCAAATGAATCGTCAATTTTGTGGGGATAAACCGTTTCAAATAATCAGGATTTTTAATTAAAATCTGGATGCAAAACTGAAATTATTATTGTTGCCATAGGAGATTAGTATTATAGCCTGAATCTAAAGAGGGTTGCATCTTTCAGAGGTAGCTTGTGCCTTACGTTTGCAAGAGTTTCAAGTAATGAACTTTTTCGCAATGACTTCTAGAAATATATTGTTATACACAATATAATCATTTTAAATTGAATATGAATTCCGGTTGCAACTATATTTTTTAATATTACATTCCTTTTTATACAATAGAAAGAACGTTAGGATTTTTATGTTACTTTATACAATTGCAAACAAAAAGTTCGTAGTTAATTATCATTCAGCAAGTTTGTTAGAATATAAAAACAATATCTCCGTAGGTATTTGTTGAGGTCTTATAAAAATTGAAACAGTTTAGAACTGTAGTGGAAAAACTATAGACTTTTCAATGATAGTCCCAGTAAGAGAAAAAGAACTTTGTGCTTACGTGAGTGTGAGTGCGATAAGATAAAATGTTTCACTCATCCACTGATACATGGATCCCTTGGATGATCTAATGTTTTCGAATGAAAAATTTAATGAAAGAATCTCTCCCTTAAAATTTTGTACAGTTCAAACCATCACATAAACGAATAAAAAAATATTCCCTCCATAGATATGTTTCTATCAATCCACCATTTTGGAAATCATCTCCCAAAAATACGGAGGGGAAGAGAAAAGACCCGATTCGGGTATATTGACTTTCGGGAGGGGATTGAAGCACGCAAACTCAGCATCCAGTTTTCCACGTTCTGACTCCTTCCAGACTCCATACTCCATTGAAATGAACTTTTCTAAAGTATGTTAACCCATGTTATAAAATCAGACAGTACTAGCAAAAAAATATAACGTTGGAAAACTTAAGCTCTTCAAATCCTATAGCTAAATCGTTTATGTCAAAAGTCAAAACTTCTACCATTTTAAGACTTACAGGTTCATTGTAAATTAACTAGTACTAAATAATAAGTACCAGCTGTGACGACGTCTGTTCTGCTTATAGATAATGGGCGCGTTGTTAAAGTGCTAGATTTTCTAGACTTAGCCAGGCATTTCCTGACTAGCGAGTTTAACAACACGGAATCCATTCTAGCAATAAATGTTCTAATCTAGACGGACTTTAACAACGCGGTGCTGCTAGTAGCCTAGATTAGCCTTCTTTTAACAACACGGCGACAGTCAGTTTTCGCCTGCTTTTTGTATGAGTTTAGCAGGCTGCTCGGGAGCAGCCTAGTTTTGCGCATCGTTAGAACTAGGCAGGTTAAGAACTAGGAAGCAGCTGACTGACTTCACCTAGCAAGTAATTACTTGCTAGTTTTGGAGCAGCGAAAATCTAGGCAGACGTTGACTGTCTAATTAAAGTCTGAATTTAACAACGCGCCCAATATGTACTTGCCTAAAAAGAATATTCCTTAGATACGACCAATGGTGGATTGCTTCATTTCGTTTTCAGTCAGTTGCTCCGCGAATCAATAATTTACAAATATTTAATCAATGGATGTTTTGATCTTAGAACTGTATTATAAGTTGCTAATTATTCTTACCGCATGTACAGATACACAAAAAAAGATGCCAGCGAAATTTCCAGAAATTGTCATTCCTCCTCCTTGTGAAGACTCCGAAAAATTTTCTGGACGTCGGGGATCCGCAAATGGAAATTCCAGGAATTTGAATAATGTTAATTACCAAAATTTGACAAATGAAGCAGAATCTACTATGAACAACAACCGAAGTGTCAACAATGACGAAATCGTCATTTCTGGTATTTCTGCCAGGCTCCCAGAAGCGGAAAACCTTCAGGAGTTCCACGACAATCTTTTCCAAGGCGTCGACATGATTACTGGTAAATATAGACAGACTTTGTCTTTTCCTCCCCATCAACTCTTGGCACCCACCCAGTAAATAAGCATTGGGCTTTCGTTATATTGGACATTGTATATTACCAGCAATCATATTTAATCGGTTTACGTTTGATTGTTGAAATGTAGATGACGGACGTCGGTGGACTCCTGGTTTGCACGGATTACCAACACGATCTGGTAAACTCAAGGAACTTGACAAATTTGATGCCACATTTTTCGGTGTTCACGCCAAACAAGCCAATCTCATGGATCCTCAATTACGTAAGTTCATATTCACCTGAATTTCAAATCATGATTTTTTTAACCGAGCCAATTAAAAGAAAAATATTATCATTCAATTATGAAATAGTAGCTTTCTAGAACCCGATTCTCCAGACAAATTATATATACACATGTTTTTGTTCAATTTGCAGGAATGCTCTTGGAACTGACTTATGAAGCGATTTTGGATGCAGGTATTTTTATGTTCTTAAAAGTTCGTAGCGTATAGTCGGCTAAGCTGAAAAGGGAAATTTTTAAAAAATCCCTAATGATAATAGCTACTTTTACATTTCAGTTGACCTTGTGTTATCCAGTAGTCTTGCAGTAAATTTTCAGTTTTTTATCAATCAGAATTATGGAATCAGAATAGAACTCCAACCTTTCAATTCTAATTTCTAATAATAGCTGTAATAGTGTGGTCACTGTACTGTCGCGAAACTGAAACTATATTTGGTGGTAGAATTTATTTTGTGTTATTATGCGTGAGTTCCACCAAGTACCCAAGTCTTGCAAGCGAAAGGTACATCTGAAATTTCTGTAGTTAGTACTCAACTAAGTTAATGTACAGGAAGTTAACGCAGTTGATTTTAATTTTAATCCCAAATATGTAGTTTCACAAATGCTCTACATTGGATTTTTATTGTTCCGTATAATTTGAATATACTGAATAACAGCAAGCTGTCAGTGCAGTCGAAGTCATAAGGGACCGCAATAAATGCACTCCGTGGATGATATGGACATTTAATACTGTAATATATTAATTATCACTTATTTTTAATGGGTTTATAAGCTTATTTCAGTATCATTCGTGTGGCTGAATGAAGTGATAAGGATGTACCTAAGGCTCAGGGATTTGAGGGGGAAATTCAATAGGTTGTTAATTTTACACGGCTTGCTTCATGTCTTTGCCTCGAACACTGAAGAAATATCCCTGTCACACAACTCCCCTATGCGAGGGTTTCACTTCTTGTGCTAATCTCTCGAGTGCAATCTGTTTTTCGTGTACTTGGTTTGTTCGTCTGAGGGAGACATGATTTCACTGGAGGGTGTAAGAAGAGTAGGGTTCTTAAATTTCATTCACACTGCTGGCGTCAAATCAGAGCCCTCAGTAAGCTGATAGAATAATTATATACTGATTTTTAGAGTAAATTGAATGTCTCTGTCTTCACGGTGTAGCTTAATGCGATTATTGCTATACGGCTATACTATCCTCTTCAATAAACGCGAAAAGGGCATCAATAATTAAAATGGAACGTCAAATTACAGTAAACTTACATCAACGGGCTCAACTCTTCTGAAAAGGATGACTCATGCGGATTGATAATTGCAGGTGTCAATCCCACAACGGTTCGGGGATCCCGGACAGGTGTTTTTATTGGAGCGTCAGCAAGTGAATCAGATGAAGCGTGGTCTGAGAACCCTGATGAAGTTATTGGTTACGGATTAACTGGATGCTGTCGCGCTATGTTTGCCAATCGAATATCATTTACTTTTGATTTCAAGGGACCCAGTTTTGCTATTGACACAGCATGTTCCTCAAGTTTACTAGCGTTGGAACAAGCAGTAGCGGCCATTCGTATGGGTCACTGTGATGCTGCAATTGTCGGAGGCGTCAATCTTTGTTTGAAACCTACTAGTTCCTTACAGTTCCACAGACTAAGTATGCTGTCACCGGAGGGAATGTGTAAAGCATTCGATGTTGCCGGAAATGGCTACGTAAGGAGCGAGGCTGCTGTCGTGATTTACATTCGTAAAAGCGATGTTGCTCGGCGGTCCTATGCCACCATTCTGCATGCTAAAACAAACACTGATGGCTACAAGGAGCAAGGAATCACATTTCCCTCAGGCTTTATGCAAAAGACTTTATTGGAAGAAATCTATTCGGAGGCAGGAGTCAGTCCCAGCACGGTAGACTACGTGGAAGCGCATGGAACAGGAACCAAAGTCGGTGATCCGCAAGAACTCAATTCTATAGCGGAAGTGTTTTGCAAAGGGAGGGATGCTAATAAGCCTTTGTTGATTGGATCGGTGAAGAGTAACATGGGGCATTCTGAGCCTGCTTCTGGTTAGTGGGTTGTCATTGTCATACTGAATTATTATTTATGTGAATTGTTGGTTCAGTTAATGTTTGGGATAGTTGACTCATAAATTCTGTGCTTCTAGGTCTCTGCAGCATTGCTAAAGTCGTTCTTGCCATGCAGAAAGGAGTGATTCCAGGAAACCTTCATTTCCACAAGCCAAACCCTGACATTCCTGCTCTGAATGATGGGAGATTTAAAGTAGTATCTCAAAATACCCCTTGGGCAGGAGGCATAGTTGGTGTTAATTCCTTCGGATTTGGTGGAGCGAATGTTCACGTGATCCTGAAGTCAAATCCCAAGAAGGGACCTCAGTTCATATCTAACTCTACTCAGATCCTTGTGCCATTCTCAGGGCGCACTAAAGAAGCTGTTGAATTCGCTCTCAAGCAAGTAAGTTCAGCGACAAGAGATGATGAAGTAATAGCTTTACTGCAGGAAGTTGCACGTGAAGATATCAATGGACATTCATGGAGGGGTTACGCAGTACTTCATGATGACAGAGCTGACATTGACGTCCAACAAAGAGTCAGGCAAGAAAAGCCGCCCGTGTGGTTTGTCTTCTCTGGTATGGGAACTCAGTGGAGTGGAATGGGGCGTGATTTGCTTCAGTTCAAGGCATTTGAATCTTCAGTAAGAAAATCTGCTGAGCTTCTTTCCACCTACAGTATTGATCTCTACGACATCATTTTGAATGATCAAACATTTGAGAATGTACTCACTGCATTCGTTGGCATTGCTGCCATTCAAGTTGCACTTGTAGACATGTTGAGGTCACTCGGAATTGTCCCAGATGGAATTATCGGGCATTCTGTTGGGGAACTGGGTTGCGCTTACGCGGATGGCTGCTTTACGGCTGAGCAAACTGTTCTTGCAGCTTACGCCCGTGGAAAAGCTATTCTGGAGTCTAAATTACCATTGGGAGGTATGGCAGCTGTTGGATTGACCTGGGAAGAAGCTAAGCTAAGGTGCCCAACTGACATATACCCTGCTTGTCATAATGCAAAAGATAGTGTCAGCGTGTCTGGCCCAGCTGATTCAGTCAAGGCTTTTGTTGAGAAGCTCAAGGAGGAGGGAATTTTTGCGAAAGAAGTTAATTCGAGTGGTCAAGCTTTTCACAGCAAATACATTGCAGATGTCGGACCAAAATTGCGAGAATCTTTAGAAAAAATTATCAGAGTTCCCAAGCCACGCTCTGAACGTTGGATCAGTTCTTCAATCCCTGAATCATCTTGGGGTGCAGCCATTGCCAAATCATCATCTGCGGCCTACCACGTTAACAACTTGTTGTCCCCTGTTTTATTCCAAGAAGCATTAGCACATATTCCTGAAAATGCAGTTGTCATTGAGATTGCTCCGCATGCACTTCTGCAGGCCATCCTTAAGCGGTCTTTGGCATCTGCATGTGTCAATATAGGACTTGTTAACAGATCTTCCCCAGACAACTCGTCTCACTTTTTGAATGCAATCGGGAAAGCATATGTTGCTGGACTTCATCCTGTCGTGAGCAACTTATACAAAAAGCTGGAATTTCCTGTTTCCATTAGCACTCCTCTCATCAGTCCTCTCCTTAAGTGGGATCATAGCATTTCATGGAACGTTGCCAAGTTTGACCAGGTTAACCACTATAAATATTTTCCTATGCAAATGAGTACATAATTTTAATTGTTTGCAAAATTCTGAGGCAAACATAAGTAATAGTTCTGATCTTAATTTTTGAACAGCCTGGAGTCAGAAGTGGCGAATGTGTTATAGATGTTTCACTTGCTAACGAAAATGACGAATTCTACGCGGGTCATAGGATTGACGGTCGCATCCTCTTTCCAGCTACTGGATACTTACTATTAGTTTGGAAAACGTTTGCAAAACTGCGTGGAACAACATTTGATCAACTCCCCGTTGTATTCGAAAATGTTAGTTTTCAACGTGCAACCATATTGCAGAAGGACGGCTCCGTGAAATTTTTAATCAACATTTTTGAAGGAACTGGAGAATTTGAGGTTCTAGAAAGTAACTCTGTTGCAGTGGCAGGTTTAATTCGTCTACCTGCCGAGGATGTTAGCTCCGAAATGCTTCATCTTAAGCCCATGGAAATTCCCCAAAATCATCAGTACATTCCGTTGAATAAAAGTGACGCATACAAAGAACTCCGGTTGCGCGGGTACGATTATCACAGCATTTTCCAAGGCATTGCCTCGGTAGACAATCAAGGTAAATGGGCCAAATTGGATTGGGTGAACAACTGGGTTAGTTTTCTGGATACGATGCTTCAGTTTTCCATCTTATCTAACAACCGTGGACTGTACTTGCCTACAAGAATGCAGAAAGTGACGCTGAACCCAAAGCAGTTCTTGGAGTCAATCAGTGCTGTTGCTGGAGGTGGTGTTCCCGTTCACAATCACAGGAACCTAAACGTTGTTAGGTGCACAGGTGTAGAGCTACGTGGGTTGAAGGCCAGCTTGGTTCCCAGACGGCAAGGTGGCCAAGCAGCTCCAACACTTGAAGAGTACAGCTTTACGTCTTATTTTGACGATGCG
This sequence comes from Spatulosminthurus flaviceps, assembly GCA_034693705.1. Lineage (NCBI taxonomy): Eukaryota > Metazoa > Arthropoda > Collembola > Symphypleona > Sminthuridae > Spatulosminthurus > Spatulosminthurus flaviceps. The sequence continues at coordinate 16,549 of JAQFXU010002186.1, forward strand.
AAGGTTGCCTCAAATGCTCCGATGGAAAAAGTCATCCGATTTTGCGTTGACGTAGCAATGGAAAACACTCCTGTTTTGAAATTCAAGATTTCTGAAGTTCTGACTAAGGCGGTTAATACGATCACCAATTTGGTATGTGATGTGGTTGAAGGCCGACCCCTAACTTACTGTGACGCCACAATTTCAGTCAGCAAAACTGAAGCTGGACAGCTGAAAGATTTGAGCGCTAAAATAAAAATAAAAGAGCAGACCAAGACACTACCTGAACCAGACTGCCATTTGACGATTGTGGATGACGAAAACTCAATTGCCCCTGCGGCAACAGTTGTCAAGGATCGATCTTTTTTGCTGTACCATTCTTCACAGTCCCTGAAGTCTGTACCTGAAGAATTCACGTTGGTTGCACATAAGACATCAACCCAAGGTCAGTTTTACCTGCTAAGAAAGCAAAACAAGCAAGAGGAGATGAGCAACTTTGTAGTCATCACTGTGGACCATACTAATTACCAATGGGTGGAGACTGTAAAAGAAGCAATGAAGACAGCGTCGGAATCAGAGGACGCTCCTCTTATTATATTGGTTGCTCAAACTTCTGACAACGGAATCCTAGGGTTGGTTAATTGCTTAAGGCAGGAACCAGGTGGCAAGAAAGTCCGTTGCTACTTTGCTAAGTCAAGTGTGTCCCTCAACTTCGGTAGTCCTGACTTCAAACTCAAGAATGTGATTTCTCGGGATTTAGTAATGAATGTCTATGAAAATGGATGTTGGGGTTCCTACCGTCACTACCCCCTGAAAGGCGACGTCGATGCTGGAGCGTTATTGAATGTTGAACATGCTTACATTAATACTTTAATGAGAGGTGATCTGTCAAGTCTGCGTTGGATTGAGGGTCCCTTAAAGTATTACAAGGGCTCAGTAAAAATGTCTACCCAAGAACTATGTAGCGTTTATTACGCTCCACTCAATTTCCGCGATATCATGCTGGCAACTGGAAAGTTGCCACCAGATGCCCTTCCTGGCAATTTAGCTATGCAAGACTGTGTCTTGGGGCTTGAATTTTCAGGAAAGGACTCAAAGGGACGGAGAGTCATGGGTTGCATTGCTGCACAAGGTTTAGCTACATCTGTAATAGCTGATCCCACTTTTATGTGGGAAGTTCCAAATAACTGGACTCTTGCCGAGGCTTCGACTGTACCTGTCGTGTATGCAACAGCATATTACGCTTTAATCGTGAGAGGAAATTTGAAATCAGGAGAATCAGTTCTTATTCACTCTGGTTCAGGTGGTGTGGGACAAGCTGCGATTGCTATTGCTCTTAGCATGAAATGCAAAGTTTTTACCACCGTTGGATCATCAGACAAGCGGGCGTTATTGAAAAGTATCTTCTGGCAGTTGAATGACAGCAACTTCGCTAACTCCCGTGACTGCAGTTTTGAACAGCACATCCTGGAGGAAACTGATGGTGAGGGTGTTGATTTGGTCCTCAATTCATTGGCTGGTGATAAGCTACAAGCATCCGTGAGATGCTTGGCTCAGCACGGTAGATTCCTAGAAATCGGAAAGTATGATCTGTCAAATAATACTGGATTAGGGATGTCCATCTTTTTGAAAAATGTAACTTTTCATGGAATTTTGCTGGATGCTCTGTTCGATAATGATAGTGATGACAAACGTTGGGTGGTTCAACTTGTTGCGGATGGAATAAAATCTGGGTGTGTGAAACCACTTCCAAGCTCTGTGTTTTCGGACGAACAAATCGAAGAGGCCTTCCGGTTCATGGCGTCTGGCAAACACATTGGAAAAGTTGTGCTCAAGATTCGAGACGAAGACGATGTGGGTGGAAAGAAACTCGTCAAAGCGATTCCTCGTACTTACTTTGACGCAGACAAGGCTTATATTGTGATTGGTGGTTTAGGAGGTTTCGGTTTAGAATTGGCACATTGGATGATTGAAAGAGGAGTGAAAAAGTTATCTCTAGTGTCACGTTCAGGTATAACCTCAGGTTACCAGGATTTCTGGGTAAGGAAATGGAGAGAACAAGGAATCAGTGTCGCGACTCCTAAAGCCGATGTGACCTCGTTGAAAGGAGCCACAGAACTGATAGAAAATACAATCGATCGACTGGGTCCGGTTGGAGGTGTGTTTAACTTGGCAATGGTCCTCCGAGATGCGTTCATCGAAAACCAAACCGTTGATGATTTCGAAGCCGTTGGAAATCCCAAAATTAATGCTACAATTAACCTGGACAAAGTAAGCCGAAAACTGGCACCAGAGTTAGATTACTTCGTGATCTTCTCCAGTGTGTCATGCGGACGAGGAAATGCTGGCCAGTCAAACTATGGATTGGCTAATTCGCACATGGAAAGAATTTGCGAGGCCCGCCAACGAGATGGTTTACCAGGGTTGGCAATTCAGTGGGGAGCTATTGGAGACGTTGGTGTGGTGCAAGATCATATGGGTGGAAACGACGCTGTTGTAGGGGGAACTTTACCGCAACGAATCCAGTCATGCTTGAATGTTCTGGACACATTTCTTCAACAACCGAAACCAGTGGTGGCGTCATTGGTACTTGCAGACAAATCTGGTAGTAATAAAGACATCAATGGAAAGAAAGGTAGTTTACCAGAAAGCGTAGCCCGTATTTTAGGAATGAAAGATATTTCAAATGTGAACCCACAAGCAAGTTTAGCTGAACTGGGGATGGACTCGCTCATGGGGGTGGAAGTCAAGCAGCTGATGGAACGAGATCAAGACTTAGTCTTGTCAATGAATGAAATTCGTCAGCTCACTATTGCTAAGTTAAGGGAAATCGAGTGTGGAGAAAGTAAACAAGAAAATCCTGATGTTGGCCAAGCTGAAAACCCAGAAAGCAATGAGAAGATGGACAGCTCCAAGCAGATTCAGATCTTTGTTCAAGAATTAATGCCTAAAGAACCCATCGTCAAAATGGATTCGCGTGGAGACGGACTAACTTATCTTTTCTTAGTACATCCCATCGAAGGAGTAGTGCAGTCGTTGAAAACACTTTCTTTTGAAATTGGTGCTAAAGTCTTCGGTCTTCAGTGTGTGAAAGAAGCACCTCTAGAATGTGTTGAAGATCTGGCTCAATATTACATTCAGCTAATTAAAACAATTCAACCTGAAGGACCGTACGACATAGCGGGCTACTCCTTTGGGTGTACCATTTCCCTTGAGATGGCATTACAGTTGGAAAGTAGAGGCGATAAAGTTCGAAATTTGATATTTTTGGACGGATCTCATAAATACGTCAGCATAATGACTGGGGAGTACAAGAAAAAGAGGAACATAGCTGACTCCGATTTGGCCAGTGACAATGAAGCCGATGCATTATGTACATTTTTAATGCAGTTTATGTCCTTTGAATATCTGAAGGTAGGAGGAATTACTTCCTTAATTTTTATTTGCATAAGCTGAACTTGCACGTAAGTTAATTATGGGTGACTTTATATGACAGTTTATTTACTAAATTATAGCTAAGGAATGAGCTCATGCGTGTTCCTACAACGGAGGCTCGTTTGCTGGAAACGGCCAAGCTTCTGAAAGCTGCTGTTCCAGAATTGTCGTTGGACGACATTAAGGACGCAGCACTATCATTCTACCGAAAATTAGTGGCTGCGGATAAATACCAACCCAAATCTAAATTCCAGGGAAAACCTGTGTTGATCAAGGCAATTGATAACAAGGCTGCTCAACCTCTCGGAAATGATTATAGTTTGGAAGCAGTAAGTTGTAATTCTTTGTTCTTCTTCGCCTTTAATGTTAGTATAGAGAGGTGTTTTACCTTATTTTATGTTCAAGTTCAATATTGAGTCGACCAGTTAAGTTAATTACATATCGCAATCGAAAATTATTGACATAATTGAACAACGAATGATTCAGCCAAGGAAATGAACGAATGATTGGTCTTCAATTCTAGGTGTGTCAAGACGTTGTGGACATCCATGAAGTGGCTGGTAATCACCGAACCTTCATTGAGCAACCTTCCGTAATCCAAATCGCCCAACTTATCAACCAGCGTTTGCACTTATAGAGTCCTTATTTCATTTTTTATTTACCAGTTTTAATTCTAATTTATTGACCATTCCTAGTTTCTAAGGTTGTAGTAATATTTTAATTGTATTTATTAAATTGTCGAAATGTAAATAATAATAATTATTTTGCTCATATTTGTAGCTAGTTGATAGTAGATCATTAGCAGGAAGTTGTGCGTAAAGGGGTTCGCTGGGACGACGAAGTATATCTGTAGTCTTGATGAGCAAAAAGGGAGAAATTTTTTTGTCTCTTTGGAAAAGCTAATTGAGCTTTACATGAAACATGTACTTTAGCATCGAGCGAGACGATAAATATGTTAAGATTATAACCAATTTTTTATGTATAGTGTTTCCTTTTCGTGAATGTGTTTAGCATTGTCATTTGGTGTTACTGACCAACTGTTTATTTACCATAAATTAAATTTATTAAATTATACTCTCGTGTGAGTAAAATGTAGGCTATCTTCTCTTCTCGCTACATTATCGCAATTCTTGTAATTTTGTTGGCCGACTACGGTTGTTTAATAATTACGTTATTTTTAAATATTTGAACTCTGGATAACAGGTGTCTCAAACTTGTGTAAATAAAGCATAAAATTACGTATTAGTTTCTGGATATTAATGGATGGAATATTCTCTGAACTTCTCATAGTTTCGTGAATTAATTTTCGAGCACTACAGGAGTAAAAATCATACGACAGATTATAATTGGAATTTCATAATGCCGCTTGCCGCTTGTAACGTTTTGATTTCAATTATGAATAGATCGTCTATATGCATTGCTCACCTGGAAAAAATGGCAACAACAGTGGAAGTGTATTATTTCATTTTAAATTAATTGTTTTGGAGATTCTTCCATATCCGGCCACGACTTCCATATCTAGCTTCAGCCTAACTTCCGTATCCGGCCACAAATAAAATACTGGAACTCAAAATGAGGTTACTTCATCCAGTTAACATGTGTCAGTATTTCTTACATTGGGACCTTATCCAGTCAGGTCGAGCGTTTAGGTGGACTTCTGATACTAAAAGACGTCCAGTAACATATTTGTGAGATTTCAGTTAGGTTAATTTAGGTTTTAAATTGACCACCTCTCATTTTAAGTCAACCAATATCTCGTGGCCAAGGCACTCGGGCTCGGTGATCGACTGAGAATCAAATTAATCTAACGTGTAAACCTCAAAATTATTCTACTGTCCCCCTTTGCCCTTTGAGCTTTTGACTTAGAAGCCAAATTAACCTAACGTGCGTTGTAAACCTCAAAAATATTTTACTGTTCCCCTACAAATAATCATAATAAACAAGCATGGTCGGCAGTCGGCAGATTTTATCCTCATAAAGAAGAGATTCCCATTTCTAATTTCTAGTTTTTAATATTTTGATCTAACGAGGGACTACCGTCTTCCCACGTTCCCACCAAGCCCACCATCAGCTATAATTTCCAAATGCTAAAAAATCGTGTACTACTTGCTATGTAGAGGGCGATCTACACAGATACCACCGGTAGGAAATTGTTTAAAATGTATTTGGAAAATCGTTGATGTCGGTTCTCATAGTGCAGTGCATAGTTTTTCCGACGATTTCAGTAAGTTGCAAATATTAATTGGAAAATAACGTGGAAATTCGTAGTAGAAACTAAATTTTACACAAGTTGAGGCAAAAAATGCAGTACGAAGATCGCGCACTGCAAAATAAAAATAACATTATTATTACGATATTGATTTGAAAATAATGCTAAACTAAACCTTCGAAAAAAGAAAAAT
>JAQFXU010002187.1:0-22362 GCA_034693705.1 Spatulosminthurus flaviceps
TATATATATAGGTATATCTATGACCTTGTATAAATGCATCTTATCCTACAGTACTGAATTACTGTAAGTGTTTATTCACTGCTCGCATATGCTTGCTCGCTGAAAATGTGGAAACTTCTGTTGTTGGTCATGATTAAATGAATGTCACCATTATGCTGAAAATTGCATTCATTTTTGTTATTATTCTTGAGTGGAACAGCTTGTTCATACAGATTTTTTATTATTATTATATGCTTATTTAGGGTGTACGTCCGTCCGTAATGCTTAGCATTACCATTCAATTTGATCTAGTGAAGTGAATGCATTCTTGTCCATTAATGCATGAGCTGAAGCTGCAGCTGTGAACTTAACTACTGGGAATGTTACATGTTTGTATTTTCGTTTCGTCCGCCTACTGGTGTGTGTCATATTACGACGTGTTCAGTTGCAATCGGGTGCTACTATGTTCCATTTTTGGGGTCTGAATTGCCTCTCTTGACATTCTTCTATGTATATACACATATGATTCAGAAACTGATGAATCTCGAGGAGAATGTATTAACTTGAATTCCGAGCTTGGAAGCAATTCGGATGATGCTTTGGTTTATAGGGAAAGTCATAGTGAGAGCTAATGAGGGGGGACTTTTGGGAAATTGGTGTTCAATGGTAGTTTCAATATCAGCTAATTTAAATTTCCTTGAGCTACTACTTTCAATTACCTACGCATGTATTTTTTAATTTTGCTCAATTGTGACAAATATCATTAATCAATTTGAAGTTCTGATAGGATTCAGGTCTCTCTACAGATGATGGAGAAAGCTTTGGGCTTTTTCCCAAGCAATTTTCTTATATTCATAAATGAGTTTGATTATTGTCTTTAAAAAGACTCTAATTACTATTAATAATAATGAATTGATGATGGCCTGAATGAGCTGTATTGCTGTATAATGATTGCGTTATTTTATGTTTTTTTGTGTTTGTTTTTCCTTTCTTTATTGCTGTGTGCTCATCCGCATCATCATCACGCAGAAACAATGTCACGGCACGTTCGCTACTTAATTTGCATGTGAAAACTCCGCATACCAGACACGGGTATGAATTTTGCTTTCTTAATACTATATTTTCTGTACTATTCATGGTTATTTTGAATATTTATTTACGCAGCAGGATGAGGTACGTAGATATTTAGGAAAGACCAAAATAATTTTTCTTGTTTGTGTTTTACTTAGCCTTATTTTAACTATACGTTTTTTGTGGGTTTCGATTTGAAAGGGAAATCTTAAACAACTATTTAACTGCTTTGCTTGAGCAGGGCATTTGTAATGTTTTAACATCGTTGCTTGCCCTGAGAAGCATGCATGTATTTGTAAATATTTTTTACGTTGCTTATATATGACGGCATGTATTTATGGCATGCTGAAACCCTAAATTCTTTTTTTGATGATTCTGTTTATTTATTTTGCCTCTCAAATTTGTATTCTTTAAAAAATAAATTGGTCTCTTTCTGTACTTGGAAAAAGTACGACATACTTACAATTAGATTTACGGTTAACAGCAGGTTGAAATTTGGTAGGACCCCTTATTAGGAACTTGTGTATATCTGTTTCAACTTGAAAAGGCAATAATATAATTTTGTTTCACTGTTTGAATTCTAGTACGAAGGATGCCACATTCAATGCTGAAGAAGGAACAATTCGAATCTACCTAAGAGGTCGTCCCATTAATTTATACCTACCGAATTCGCTGGTGGAAAACTACAGTTTATCCCGTGTGGCGACGGCACCTTTGGCAAAACTTCGATTAGAATGGGTGTATCCTTGTTTTCATACAATGAGTTTAATGATTGTTTATGAGTCTAGTGCTGAGATTATGCTGTCAATATTTCTGCTTGCCATTTTTTCTTCTTTCTGCAGCGGTTTTCCCATGCTTGATTAGAAAGAGTGTATAGTAGGCATTAGACATTTGAAGCTAAAATGAAGACTACTTGAATGGTGCTGTTACACTTGGTATGAAACTTTACCTCCGCGTTGGAAACTTCTAGAGAAGTCTTTACACATGTGATTTTAGTAGTAAGAGCGTGTATGGTTCTTAAATTTAGGGCTGAGAAGGTGTCATCGTTCTTGTCAACGTGCTCATAAGATATATCTTTGTGGTAGCTAACTAGCTGATCGTGAAAAAAATGTCTTCAAGTAGATTACTGGAGCAATTTCTTTTGTTTCGTGATCAGTTACCTTGGGGTTTTGCAAGGAGTTGCAATTCTTTACCCTTGAATTGAACATTGTGCATTGCTCTCTTCTATCTGATTTACTATTCATCGCACAATGAACTTTACTAGCCGTTGGTGTTGGTGTTAGTTTGTATGAATGTGTAATGTCTTGGTTTTTCTCAGGGACTTCATATAAATATGCTGCACATGTTTATTGGTTTCACAGGTTGATTTCGCAAGTTTTGTTCAGACGTTCAGAGACGTTGCATTAATTTATCTTACTTGAAAGTTATATCAGTTAGAAAGCCACATGATTTTTTATATGAAAGTATAATTGACATCTATTCTTTATTTTAATTTAACGAACGCGAGAGCACGTTTTTTTATTCAGGGTATGCATGTATCTATATACCTTTCCTGTGATTGAAATGAATGATTGTACGAATGTATATTTCCGCTTTGTGTATGTATATTAGTCATGTTTCATTCAAGTTCTCGAAGAGTCTCAAAAGTTACCGTAGCAAGTTGGATGACTTGACTTGCCTTAGAAATCTGAAGATTAGGTATATTAAAAAATATATTCAAGTTAGTTTCTTTGATAAAACGTGAATTCGAAATTACTGATAAGAGAAATCAGATATAAAGATTAGCAGTGTCGTTAAAATTATTTAGGAAATTTTCACCGACTTAAAAGTTTTAAGAAAGGAGGATTTTGAATCCATTTATGTTAATTACCTTTGATTTATGACAGATTGTAGAAACCAGTCTTCTCTGTAAGCACGATTCAAAATTACAAGTGATTTACAACAGAAATGAGAGAGAATGTACTTACAATTAGATGCAAAGCAGGACTAATAATGCTCTTTTGCCCTCTCAAATGATGCATTTATGTCCTAAATATCGAAAATGATGGCCTTGTTCAGTGAGTCAAACCATGGAAAGTAATCCCGCTGTTTCACTTCTATTCATACTCTCGCATTCAATTTTTAAGGTCAGAGGCAACTTTGAGTTCTCCCGTACATATTTAAGCAAGCTTTATTATACGTGTGTGGTTGACAGAAGTTCAGGGATTGTAAATTTTTCTTTGGAAGTCAAAGTCGCGGTCGTGAGAGGAACGGTATGGAAAATAAATGTTTGAAAATAGTACTTGTAATTACAGCATGGTTCAATTGGGAGGTAAACACAGTAATTGATGTTTGTGTAGTGCAAGAGTGTTTTGAAGTTTTTAGGGATATTCGCATGTTAAGTGTATAACTGTGAAATTAGTCCTTATTTTTCTTTATTTTGTTTATCCTGACAGATGCTAAGTCATTCTTAATTTTGCATGTATTCGTAGTTGAATTATATAGGTTGCTATTCACTAGACTATTGTTGCTTGGTTTGGGCTGTGTAGGCAACAGGTAGCATGTGGCAATAGCATTTGTTAATTCATTTGACTAGTTACTTTATCTCGATCATTGAATTGCATCCTGACTTCTTCTTAATAAGTAGATAGTTCCAAATTGCCACTTCCCACTGTGCTAAAATTATGGTCGAATGGTCCGTGGCGAAGAAAACATCGTGGTAATATTGCGCTGAGTGCATTTACTTTATATAAATCATTGTAATTCAGTGGGCCAGATGGATTTTAACCGTTGATCACATGATTTTGCAAGTAATCATAATTTTCAGTAACAATAAACAACCAAACTTAAGCTAAAGAGTAAGGGAAAAGAATGCTATGCCCAGTTCATTTATTGTGGATGAAAGATAGGAATATAACCATAAAAAGTTTTGAGTTGTAAGCCGGATTAGGTGAGTTCATTGAGTTGGTTGCTTTTTCGGAAGCTACACATGATTACTATTTTTACTTTTATTGAATGCAATGTATAGAAACTCACATCCCTGATGCTTTTACTATTTTATTCTCAAGCATTTGAACTTTTGGAGATTGAGTTATTACCTTTGTACAGACAGTCCTGAAATCTGTTGGAGAATGGCAATATGAAAATGATGTCTTATTTAAGTTCATTTTAGTTTTTCCCTTCGTAATTAGCCTCCTTTGTAATTCTTATCGACTTTTTTTTTTAAGTGTAAGATGCTAGTGTAGAAGCTGCGTTTACTAATAATTAGTGGAAGTTACAAAAATTCATGAAATACATAGTGGAAAGCGTTAAAAAGGAAACGTTTAAAAGGTGCTTTTGTCTTAATGTTGGTCGAATCTATTGTTCATTGCTGGAATGAGTGACGTATACATTTCTGGTTATTGTTATGGCTTGATTGAACTTTTATTTTAGGACTAATTGAATGCTATTAACATTAAAGATGTATTATTTCTAACTCACCACTCAATGTTGTAGGATTTCTTGGTTGAATTAATGCGTGTCTGCGTTGAATGAATGCCTTGATGTGCATCATCTTCCATTCAAATGTATATGTAATTTCTGAAAAAAGGTTTCCCTCTTACGTGCATGCGTAGAATACGCTTTTCGTTAATGTGTATTGCTTAAAAAGGAATCTTGCTGCTTTGCTTTTTCTCTTTATGTATTAAAGTAAGTTAATTAGATAATTAAGAGCGAAAAAACAAAAAATTTCCTTAACTCAAAACAAAAATCAGATATGGGTATCGGGGTCGAGATTGTCGCACGAATTTGTACTATCTACCCACCGGAGAGTTGGTTTATTTTATGGCAGCCGTGGTTGTTTTGTACAACATCGAGGAGCAGCAGCAACGACATTATTTGGGGCATAACGACGATGTCAAATGGTAAGCAAATTTTATGTGGAAGTAGTTTAGCGTTAAAACCAAAAAAGTTATGATTACCGTTTGTGATTAAGTCTGGTGTCAATGGATATTCCTGTGGTTTGTGTAATAAAACACTCACGGTGTAAAGACATCCATAGGCCATAAAATTATTGGTTTGCCATTAAGCTACTAGCTTTTCCAAGACTTTCAGACTGAAAGTTTCAGTACTGAATACATGAATCCCTATGCTCAAAAGTACGTTTGACATTTTTTATTGCGTTGATTTCAAGTTTTAACGATTACCTCTCGCATGGGCTTGAAGCGGAGCTACTTATTCGGGTGTTATTAACTCGATAGTTATTATTTTCAAGTACTCTCAAACTCTCAACTCAGCTCGTCTGATGCTACAACACTGCAAGTGATTGTACAAATCGTGAAAACAGTTCTGCAGTTTGTATACATTATCATGGTACGAGATCTATGTAAACTAGGTAGTTCGTGATTCCCCAGAATATTGAGAAACATGGAATAATTTGAATCTGTGAATAGTAGTAGCTCAGCATGATCATCAAGATGCTAATTCAATTAGTAAATCTGCTTGTAGAGTAAAACCTGATTCAGTAAGAATAATCAAAACATCTTGAGGTGTAGAATATACCTGTCGAATAGATTGAAAAGTACGTAATAAGGAGCGATGTTGGCAATGTAGAATACTCATACTTACACAGTTTGGCGTCATAAATTAAATTTACGACCAGTTTTATTAATTGAGCAGCACCTTCATTGGATTTCCTGGGTAGAAGTGAAATTATGTTGATCTTTGAAGTCAAAGAAAAATTATACAGATCCAAACATTCATAGCACCCTTTTGTTTACCACTTACGGAATTAAAATGCGCAAGGCTTTAATCAGAAGAAGCTCTCATTTCACAGCACTTTTCTGCTGATTATTAAAGATGAGAAATAAGTGCCACGGTATCCAAAACTAAAGCCCTGAGAATTTCTCAAATTGTCCTTGGGATTGTAGTGACGTAGCATTTTTTTCTTCAAATATTTTTAACCAAACATGTACATGAGTGTGCAGTACCTAATTATTTTTTTTGGTAAATTGTAAGTAAGAGTTTAACGGACAGCTTTTTAACCTAAACCTTTATTTTCACAAATATTTTGCATGCATTTAGTACAAGTATACGCTACAATCCTCTGTTGGTGAGAGCACTCCTTGGTTTAGAAAACATTGGAATAATTAATGTGAGAATAGTTTCATTGGAAAGAATCTAGGATTTCATTTCTCACAAATAGAAGAATTGGGGGATTTGTCTACATGAATACCATCATGTGAGTAAATACGTAGCACGTTCTCATGAGAGTATAAAATTTTGCTGTAAACAATCACATCTTCATTTCCCATATTTATGTGAAACTGCCTTTGGTGTAAATAGATATTACTATGAAAGTATTATTACAATATATGGCGACTCGCGACAAAACAAATAAGTTGATGATTGTGTGAGGTTTTCTTAAGACTTGTCGCCCCAATTCACATACTTAATGCTGCTGGTCCTACTCGGCCCATACTCATTGTCTTTTGTCTACCTTCGCATGGTTATGTTTTCTGTATAGCAAATAATTTCTGCAATCATCCTCATTTGTTTCTAGTTATAACTAGAACGAGCATGCCGATTATACCACAAATCTATGAAATGAGTAAAAAATGAGAACTTTTTTTTGTTATGAGTGTAATATACAAATATAAGAGGCCGGCTGTACGAAATCATTTTATGATTCATGCACAAGATACATTAAATAATAAGAAATAACTGTCCACGATTATAGCGAAGTTCTTCGTCGAATTTTTTTTACAAATTGAACTCTGAAGCAGTACAATGAACACTAAGGTTATTTGAATTATTCCTTGTTCTTGTTGCCTTCTGGAAGTACTAAATTACAATTGTAGCATATGTAAATGATAGAAGTCTGAATGAAAAATGGTCAAAGGGAGCTGGCTGGCACAGCCTTTTACGAAGAGGTGTGTGAATACTATACATCTGCATCGCTAGCAATAATTAATAGGATGCTAACTGGACATCAGCCGTGCATTTTGTGCTGTTGAATATTATTATTGCCTCGAAAATCTAATGGGCGTCAACATTGGTGTCAGTTATCAATCTAAGTAGGAAGTGCAACCTTGCATTCAAATACCTCATAATTTTTTGGTACAAAATGGAATGTAGCACGTCGATAATGTTAGCAGATACTTGCTTTACTCCGCTACAATGAACTAAGATTAAGAAAACAATGCTAAGAAATCGAAATTGGAACGTCACGAATTATTATAATATTTTAATATTATGGCCAACGATTTTCCGAAGTTATGTGCAATTAAGTGCTTTTATACTTTGATGAGCATTATGAGCACGGACTTTCCCTTTGGTTTTATGTCTAAACTCGCAGTTACTAGTAAAAGGTGTTTGTAGTATATCCCTGAGAGCGTCACGACTCCTCTTGACAAAAAAAAACCTTATTATACGCTATATAATAAAAATTATTGACATTCCCAGAATATCCATTACCACCAGCGTTGAGTGAGGACTAAGCAGGTGAGATTTCAACAGTTTGATGGGATTATTGTTGGAGTATAGTAACTGTTTGAATAAGACATTATTGTATTATTTTTTCATATAGCCTGGCAATCCATCCAAATAAGCTGATTATTGCTACGGGTCAGTGTGCTGGTCATGACAGGAGAGAGGGAAAGGTAAAGCGAAATTTTTTTCTTACTTTACTTTTCTACAATGCATGCATGATGTAGAAGAAAATGGGATATTCTGTTCTGTGGCTCCCATTAGTAGTATAACCACTTGAGTGCGCTTTTCTATGGGTGGATCCTGTAGTCGCACCACTCCTCACTTTTCTTTGGGATGAAAAAAATTGTGACTAAAAATTACCGTCCATCTTTGGCATAAACTTTTATCACACCTGTACCCTAATGATGGGAGCATTTTCAATTGTATGCAAATCTGAAGAAATTCAGGATAAATAAATAATAAGCTGCTGCAAGTACATGAACATTATGTGAAGATTGTTTTTAGTTAGTTAGCATACCGGTACTTAAGTATTGGAATGTCCACACCTTTCGTCACATATTCACATTCTTTACAAGTTGTTGAAGCTTTGTTTCATTTGATAAATTTGGAAATCCACAGTTAGTGGTACTCTGCATCGTCTAGAAGTTTATTTTGGGTGTAAAGATCAGTCAAAAATGACAAAGAATATGCGTAGATGGCATGTTGAATGTAACAACGCTGTTTCATTATCAGTGTGAAATGTGACATTGTGGACTTTTCTTATTAGGAAATTGTAATGAATTTTTCTACTGATAATTCCATGTGTTTAGATTAAATTATAAATTAGTGTTTCCAATTTTGGTGACTGTATAGCACCCATAATAAAGTCATGTAAGAAGTAGGATATTTTTTAAGGTTTGAGGTGTTGCTGTGTCTATAACGCCTGTCCTACCTCAATTAAGTACGTGTGAGGACATGCTGTAAATACATATATGTACTGAGCTGTGGCTGTCGCGTGGTCATGGATTTTTAACATATTGCAACTGGTTATTCAATTAGTGTTGATGAGCAAATGTCACGATGATGTGACCGGTATGGTCATAATTAATGATTGAAGTTGGAAGGGTGTAATGTTTGAATGTATTTAATAGGCTCATGTCCGTGTGTGGAATTCCGTGAGCTTGCACACCCTCCATGTCATTGGGATTGGAGACTTTGAGAGATCAATTTGTTGCCTGGCCTTCTCAAAGGCGGTAAGTTTGTAATAATTAATGGAATGTTTTCATAAAAACTCTTGTACTTACAATCAGATCGTCCATACGTATCTACATATAACATTTTAATTTTATTATTGAGAATCAATTATTACTGGCAATTCAAATAACGATCTTTTCGCACTGATTTATGATATGATACTAATGAATTGGCCTTAGATACTTGTTCTGTTATTCTTTTCTTGTTTGATTCTTTTGTTTTACTAGACAAATTAGTCCAAATGATTTTATATAACCTTGAGAAAGTTGGTGATAGTTCGCTTTCTGAGGGCAATAATTCCATTTAAGGAATAAATCATTTGTGGTAAACAAGCTGTCCCGCCGTAGGTTGTCGGTGGGACGTGTGTGGCTCTCACATGTCACTTTATGAAATGATTTGTGATTATAAGGAAATAGTAGTAATTTCTAGGTTGATAAAATTGTTGAACTCATATTTTTTAATACATACTTTAGCTGTAGTTCCTTAGTTAAAAGTCGAACCCTTTTACCCTCGAAGAATTACATGGTATATTAGATATGCTATACTTTTGTGGTATGACATTGAAATGTATAATATGTGAATAAAGTATGTTGGTGATCTGACGCCTGGAAGGAACGAATTTTGGTTTTTGCAGGATAGTGGTGCGCTTTTGTGCGTCATTGATGAGTCCAGCGAACATAATATTTCCATATGGGATTGGCAAAAGGGAGATAAGGGGCAGAAACTTGCTGAAAATAAGGTATGAATCAGACCCAGCCCTGGCTATGATATTTATTGTTCGTGCTGCTCCTGAGATTTTGAATTTACAAAGAGGGTGTTAATGGAAAGACGATGTATGATGTCTGAATTACGGAATTTTTGGAACGGCAGAGTTCAGGAGACACTGTTGTGGCTATGGATTTCCATCCGTTGGATAAAAATGGATTGATTTCCTGTGGGAAAGGACATATCTCGTTCTGGACATTCGAAAATGGAGTGTTGTACAAGAAGCTGGGAATATTTGATCATCGAGACAAGCCAAAATATGTTACCTGCTTGGCATTCACTGGTAATGGAGATGTGGTTTCCGGTGATTCCAGTGGGAACATTTTAATTTGGGCTAGAGGAACAAATGTGGTTGCAAAAGCAATTCGTAATGCTCACGAAGGCCCCATATTCAGTATATTTGCTTTGAAAGATGGCGAGATCCTTACAGGTGGTGGGAAAGATAGTCGGGTTGTTCAGTGGGATGCTGAACTCACCAAAGCTGAGGTTGAAACTGTGGTAAGTACTTCCAACTAACTGTTGGTTCTTCATGTGTGATGTGTCTAATTGTCAAGCTCGTTTGTTTTGTATCCCTTGTAATCGGGAAGAATTTTTACACATGCTTAGAACGAACAACCGTGACGCCTAAATTTTTTTGCTCTTTGGTTAATTATTCTTCAAGTAAATTGTTTTTCAGACGAAAGCCTTTTGATTTTACTTAAATTTGTTATTGTTGTATGTATGTATATTATTTCTATAAAAGATTTTCTATGAGTTTGATTTGAAACATGAAGTGATTCGACGATTTCGAATTCGTTTTTTGTTCAGGTATAATGATATTTTCTGCAGTTAAAATACATTTTCTAGATTAATACTAGAATAATTGCGCGATAAACATTATTTTTGGGAAAGGAAATTCTTAAAGTTTTTTGGGTGTTGCAAAAAGGAAGAACGCAACTGTGATAATCCTTCATGGAAAATTACCCATATTTTTAGTGGAGCGCTTTAAGTTGATGTCGAGAAGTTGAAAATAATTGATGCTTACGAATACAAGAATACATATACCATTATTAAGCTATTCTAGCACGTGCTTGGAATTTTTTCTACTTTTAGATTCCCGAGCAATATGGTCCAGTGCGTACAATTACGGAAGGTAGGGGAAGTCAGCTTATTGTTGGCACCACAAAGAACTGCATCTTGGCAGGTAGCTTTCAGCTCCCGTTCCAATTAGTGGTACAGGGACATACTGATGAGCTTTGGGGGCTAGCAACTCATCCAGAACAGCAGCAGTTCATCACCGGAGGACATGACAAAATGCTTGTTCTTTGGGATTCACTTTCACACACTGCAGTTTGGTCTATGGATTTCGATGTATGTCATTGACTTTTTGGTCATTTACTTCATTGTTTTTATTTACCTGAAGAATTTTTTTTAGCATTATTTTCAACTTCCTTACTCATTATTTTGTAGGGTTACTTTTCTCTGTCTTAGGTTGTTTGAATATCTGTTACACTTAGCAATTTGTTACGCTTTATATTCTTCCGAGCTGGGTATTATTCCAAAAGATTAAATTAAAAGCGGTCGAAAAGAGATGTCTTTTTACATGCAATTTATATTACAGGAAGCAATTCAGTCATCTTGTTTTTCCCCTGATGGTTCAGTTATTGTTGTGGGAACGATTTTGGGTCATTGGTTTGCTATTTCGGCTGAGACCAGAGAAATATTGTCTCATCATAATGATGGTTCGGAGCCAATACAGGTAACTCATCGCTGTTCTCCGTTAGTTTATATTTAGTTGTATGGTTAGCCTACGGTATCTGTTAAGATGGTGTAGAATTTTGAGGTAGTAATTATTACTCATCATTAAAATTAATAGGTAGTGAATGTAGTTGATTTATATTCTGAGCGAATTTGAAAAAATATGCACTGTTTTGTGTTTTGGATAGGTTGTGCGATTTTCACCTGATGGGAAAATGCTGGCTGTCGGCTCGAGAGATAACATCATATACATATACCAAGTTGCCGACTCATACCACAAATATAATCGAATCGGTCGTTGCTCTGTACGTTGACTAAGTTTCCTGCAGAACAAATACTTAATATTGTTAATCTTTCTAAAATTTCGGCTCATAAACTAAGTATCATGTTTTATTACTCTGGTGGTTTTCTAATTTATCTTCAAAATTTCTAGGGTCACTCCAGTTTCATTTCTCATTTGGACTGGTCTAGCGACAGCACTTTTGTGCAAAGCAATTCTGGCGACTATGAATTATTATTCTGTAAGTTCTCTTCAGTTGCCCATAATTGTTAAGTTTTTGATTAATCGTCAAACCTACGACAGCTCAAGACATATTCCCTCCATTAAAGGGAACGGGAAGACACAAAAGAAGTTGATACCTATTACAATTACTTCAAATGTGTACCGTTTCGTAATATTTTGGACGTAGTGTAGAATAGAAATGCAATAAAAATTATTCATGTCAACTTATTCCTGTTTTAGGGAATGCCTCTGTGTGTCGCCAAATTCCACAAACATCACAGTTACGAGATACCGAGTGGGCGAGCTCCACTTGTACATTGACTTCTGTAACACTTGGAATTTGGCCAGAAAATGCTGACGGAACGGATGTGAATGCAAGCGGCAGGTCAAACGATAAAAAGTTGATCGCAACTGGAGACGATTTCGGAAAAGTGAAATTGTACTCTTATCCAGTGACTCAACCAAAGGTACCTGTTATGCCTATGAATAAGTACTTTTTGAATGCATTACCAGTCAGTGAAATTATGTGGACTCTCCTTTTAATGTACAATAATATATCTGATGTATCTACTTTACTTTGTTTCATGTTCCAGTCCCTTTGTCATATCTATGGTGGCTACAGCAGTCATGTCACAAATGTCGTATTTCTACCGGATGACTCTCGACTTGTTACCACTGGAGGGAAAGATTCGAGTGTCATGCAATGGGTCATTTGCTAAACGTTTACTTTAAAATATAGTTTTTAAGCGTCTACTTGTTTATTCAAGTTTTCTGATCTTGTTCAACTCGCACCATTTAATTAGATTATCGAATTGCCTGAGCACTTAGTGTTTATATTTAAGGTACTCAGACAGTGTGCCTGTACCTTGATTCGCATTGTTGAGTTTATATGTAATGATTCACAGACGTGATTTTGTAATTTTTAAACAGTTTTTTAAGATTTTTGTGGTCAGACAGTTCAGATAATTAGAAGTGATGATCCGCCCGTGAATTAGACTTAGAAGTGAATACTTGTTTTAAGTGTCACGTCAAGTCCTAATTAGAAGTGAGATGAGACTCCACTCTCAGTTGTATAGGAATTTCTATTTTCCACTTTATTTAATCTCTGTCTGGATTTTAATATTCTTTTGTAGTCGCCATCTTCTCAGCGATATAGCTATAGATATGGATCTATAAGTTAAAATATAATACATGTTACTGTTTCTCCGCTATTGCTAGCGTAGTACTGTAGTGTTAATGACGTGGATTATGATGTTATTGTATAAGTATTGCTTGGTACAATTTAAATCAGTCTCGATTTTGGGGAACTTGTGTCGAAACATGTCCGAAAGTATTTTACCGAAACAATCCTGCTGTAGGATGTTACCAGTGTAGCGAGAGGAATTTAACGTTCTGGCAAAAATTTGATCATGAATCAGTGTGGTAGTGTACTTGAGCGTACTGAAGATATACAGCAAAGAGACTGTGAGGTGTACGCACTGTACCGTATGTTCGTATGTACGTTGTCGCCAGACCTAATAAATTTGAAGCGACTGATGATACACTTATGTGCTCTTAACGTGGGGGATGCTGTCGTTGAAGGTTGGACCGAAGTGGTTGTTCACAACAAATAGGATATTTAGTAAATACAGTACTGAATGATTATTCTAGACTTGACAGAAATATTATGGAAACAAGGGTAGAGAGAGTGATGCACCGAAGAGCTCGGTACGAGATGAATGCCTTGCCTTAGTCACGTATTTTAGTTTCCGTAACTTACATCAACACATGGATTCTTGATTGGAGTCATGTAACGCTGTTTTACAGATGGAATCGTTTTTTCAATAATATTACTACACATGTATATTTTGTGTTAATTATTATACTACTTAGTAATGTAAAAGATTGAAAAAGTTTAAAGTTGCAAATGATGCTGAAAGTTTGTGTTGTTGATTTAATATTTGTACTTGTATTAGTCCATCAGAGTTTCTGTTAGACTGTGACGTGTCATATTTTAGTGAAGCTGCGATTGTATCAATAGAAAATATAATAATTACGTGCTAAAATCGGCGTTAATAAATGAATATTATGATGTAACTCAATTATTTTTCGCAAAATGTATTTCCACTCATTAATGAAAAATTCTGGCTACAATTGCAATAAAAATTCCAGGTGTGGTTGCAATGTGAAACGAATACTCATTCAACTTTTGCGATAACTTATTTTCATGAACAAAATAGGGGCTACACATTACAAAAAAATTTAATGTTCCTTATTTGATAGTACCAAATCAATCGAACGAGTTAAAAAGTGTATCATGCATCCCAAACGCAAACCTTTAAGCAACACAATCGAAAACACAAGAAAGATCAAATTTTTTCATTTTAATCATTTATAAATATTTGTTCATATTAAATACATATACTACATAGCAAATGGCACAAAAACTAACCAAACTATCTATTCCTTTGCTCGAAAAAATAAGAAACTGGGAATTTTGCTTTGACTTACTTTTTAAATATTAAGCCTCAAGTCTCAAGATACATAGAAGAGAAATTTTACATGAAATCATTTTACAACAAAAACAACTAATTTAACCAAACTATTTATTCCTTTGCTCCAAAAAATAAGAAACTGGGAATTTTGCTTTGACTTACTTTTTAAATCTTAAGCCTCAAGTCTCAAGATACATAGAAGATAAATTTTACATGAAATCATTTTACAACAAAAACAACTAATTTAAATCGTAGGGGCACAGCGCGATGCTATGCATATGCATGTATCCAGGAAGCTCATGTTCATTCACCATTCGTATTAAAATCTGGTAAAATGAAAAGCAACCTGTTCTGGGGCTACTTCGCCACTATTTTGGCTGCAAACATTTCGAGAATCTTTAGTTTTAATTCTAATTGCTTAATTTTGACGTCGGATTTATTCAATAGCTCCTCACATTGTGTAAGAGTGGCCCTTATTTTTTCTATTATCATAGGATTAGTAGAACCGTCGTCACTTGTGATCTTCTGTTTTACATCTTCCACTAGCTTGGCCAGCTTCTCCTTCACCTCACTAGAGCTATTACTAGCTATTGGAGTAACAGACAATTTCTCTGTGGTTTTGTTAGTTCTCGCGTATTCATGCTGGATGTTAATATGTGACTCAGGTTGAGTTCGCATGGATGAGGTTGCGGTGCTGTGTTTTACTTGGAAGTACTTCTGCCGTTCTTTCGTTAGTAAATCTTGAATACTACTGCTCAAAGTACTTAGCTCTGTGCGTACCATGTACTTTGACGTCGTAATAAGCTGTGCGAAACCAGAAACGTCAGGGATCTTCGCAACAATGCTACAGCAACCATCAGTAGACAATCGGATTGAAACGGATAATTCGGTCTTGCTACCATGATGACGAAAGGAGCACTTATCTACAACACTCTCTTCCTCGTTAAAACCGGACGTTTCTATAATGGAACAGGTTCCAAAGTTTCTACAATCCAGCGGAAAGCGAAGTCTGAAGTCATCAAATATTTCCATATTTTGATGAACGATAGTGTGCGACCTGTCCTCATTAAGTTTTAATGAAATTTTGTAGGGCGACACATTAGCAAAGGATGGGAAAACATTTCTTCTTTGACCATCAAAATCTATATGATCTCCTTGGGATGCGTCCAGAGCAGCACACAGCTGAATGATGTCAGAAAGTTTAATCGTTTTTATTTCCTTAATTCGCATCTCATTTAACTTCTTCTCCACTGCCCGAAAGATAGTTTCGGAGCCACTATTTCTTCGTTCAAAAATAAGAGCCGCTTGACTGATCTGCTGGCTGTCACATACATTGTTCAGTAAGTGAGTTACTCTCCTCTCCAGGTCATCCTCGTTCCTGACAAATCCCCAAACTTTGTAAACACTTTGCGTCTTCATTGTTGACTTGGACGAGACTTGAAAACCTGCTAATCTTTGCATTTTAACCTTTTCCGGTTCCAAAACGGCAGTGGCAGCCTCCAAGGAATCTCCGGATTGATGTAAAACCAAAAGGTTTGTAACCTTTTTTACTTCTCCTTCAAATTTCTTCTCCATAAAGAACGACAGCGCCATCGCAGTTGAATTTGGAAGAAGTAAAGTTGTCTTGAATCCAGCCAAGTGAAGAGCAGTTTTTAGCAACTGCTTCACACGAGAAGTCGAAAGACCACCGATAGCGAGAACGCAAGATTCGACTTTTTCCTGCAATTTTATCTCTATTTGCAGCCTAACCGCGTGTAAGTACAAAGCCAAAATCTTCTCCACGCTCAAGTAGTAAACAGTTTCACGATAGGAAAAATTCTCACCTTTTGCCCCATTATCTTCTAACAATTGGTGCAAATTTAAGTGCTTCATGACACATTTTGCATCATTGCTGATCTTTATGTCATCTTGGGTAAAAGCAATAAAGGGTAAATAGCTAAGCTCAGTATAATTTTGAGCAGTAGTTTTTGCATCTATTCCAACACGGATTTCCTCTGATCCCCAGTGAATACTTATACCAAATAACTTCTTATGCAATTCCTCTTGAAATGACTTCTTCTGCACTTCTTTCTGGGAAGACTTCTGCAGTTCCTCTTGAAAAGACTTCTTCTGCAATTCCTCTACAAATGAATGAAATTGTGGACTAGAATCCCCGTTAGATTTATTTTTCGTATCAATATTTTCTTCCAAATACCTCTGTTTTGAAATTTCTAACCGTGAAATAATATCGTCAGTCCAAACTTTTGCTATGTCTGGGTTCAACTGGACGGTACGTTGGTTCAATAATTTAATGGCACAGGATATGCTTTCTTCGTGACTGCAGTGAATATTTTCCAATGTTAGTCTCCCAGTCTGCTGAAGACTGCCCATAGTCTCGTGGTATCCTGTTTCACAAGTTAGCAGCAGTTGGCTGCGCAACTTTGCCATTTTCTGTAGATTTTCTCGATTTGCCTTAATATGTACTTCAAGTTGAGCTTCTATTTTTTTTCGCAAATCTGGAAGTTCATCTACCCAAGGAGGTGTTAACTTGAATTGGCTGGATTTGCCTATGTTTTTAAATGCTTTCAATACAAATCCCATGTATGTTTTATGAAAAGCTTCAATACATTTGTCAGTCATCAAAGCACGGGTGTATTTGTTTGACATGAGTTGTTTATATTTAGACAAGGCAAAATTTGATGATTCTCTTGCTGCTTCCTGCTCACTCTTGTAAATTTTTTCGTTGATTTCAGATGTTCGATTCTTTATCATATTTACGGTCGTAATGTATGCTTCCTGCAATTTTTTCCAAGAAGATGAGTGGTAGTAATTGTGGAAGGTTTCCAATTTGTACAGCGACTGCTGCTGTAGCTGACTGAACTCGTCACCTTTGAAGCATATTTTCTGCTTAAGGATGGTGTTGAGTTCATTTTCAAAAGTTGAAACGATTTTCTGTGTCCGTCTTAAGGTACACTCAAAATGAGTCTTCCAATCATTTGGTACGTTTCTAGGTAAATACTGGATACCCGTGTTTACGATATTCCGATTACTTGGATGATGACGAGCTGTTTGAAGAGACTGTGATTCTATGGGAGTGAAAACTGAGTAAATTTTAAAGTTGATTTTTTCAGTAATGCTATTGTAGTTATTTGTCCTTTCCATATTCAAATTTTCGAAACGACGGTATTCTGCTGTGGTCTTTTCCGTGACAAATTTAATAATAACATCCGATGAAATATTCTTATAACGTGTCTGAATTTTACTCCGCACTACATCTTGAGCATGTAGATGTGATGTTAATAACAATTTCTGGTCGCAAATCCCTAGATCCGTTGAAATTTTTTTAAATTCTGTGGACATGATTTCATGGTACTTCTTCTTGATATATTGCGCGGCTTCTTCAGCAAACTTAACGGGGAACCCGAACCTTTGTGTGATGTAGGGATCATGGTAGCCTGCACCTCTTGGACCAGTTTGCTGCAATTCTATATTTTCTTGCAGAGGTGAATCCCTGCAGTTCTTATCATTAGTTGTATTGATCGCCAAACCGTAAGGCCCGAATTGATCTGGAGCTTGTGTAGTTTCCCCGGAATCTCCCACTCCATCAGAGGTATAGGTTGCTATAAATTCCTCCTACAAAATAAAGGTTTAAATACATTACTGTTCCTGTTGACTTAAATTTTTTTAATTAGGTAACAATTTAAAACTAGCATACCTTAGAACGGTTTGCTTCGACTTTTCTCAGACCATAATTACTGGCATCAGTGCCAACCTCAAAGTGCATGGTGCTCAGTGGATCCACCGTATTTTCCACGGATTCATCTTTGTATTCATGCGGTGGAACCCTCCAACTTGAGCAATCTGAACCTTCTAATGTACCAGGTTCCACTTTATTGACGTTTATACTTGTTGATGTTACTTCGCAAACCTTTTTGGCCAGTGAGTCAGCATCATCTACTTCTTCTGGCACGTTCTTGGGAGTAAATAATAGACCACCTTCTTTTAAAAAATTTTGCTTTGGGCACCAGACAGCTTTTTCTCCGACTTTGAAATTTGGGAAGGTGTTCACAAAAGGAATAACCCAGTTCCATAAGTCAATTCCCGCCATCATTTCCTTTCTGACAGTTTCCTGGGTTAAAACTCCGTCGCATCGTTTCAGGGGTACCAAATCAGAAATTAATTGCCTAAGAAAATGTGTCCAAGCTTCCCGATTGTGTTCAATCTGAATTTGTATTTTCCATTGAAGCTCACGAAAAGATTCTTTCGTCATAACCGGAAAGAAAGCTACTTTCCAAGATTCGAAAAACTGACTAGTAAACTTGGCAGCATGGAAAGTAGGCACGACACTTTGGTCCACAACATTACCCTCGCAATTATTTTCAAACGTGACTAAATAGTCTTCTGGATGCAAGAAACTCCAATCTTGAATCACAACGTGTAACTGCTGAAATACTTTGCGATTAGCGTTCAGACTGGACAGGAATGATTTCTCAGGGATCCATTGCCATTGCTGAAAAATTAGAAGCAACATAATTAGTTACTGGAGATACAAAGTGGAATAACTCGAATAGCTTAAAATCCAAATGAAATGACATCCAGCGAGAGTATGCGTCCATTTGATGACAAGTAAAAATTGGACGTGACTATTTCATTATGAGTTTCAGTCTAACTGGAGTTTCTCCAGCTGTGTCTCTAGCGACGACATGACTTAATGCTGACCATATTAAAGAAACAATGTATTTATAACTGCATGAGAATTAACTAACAAATTACTTACTTTTTCTTGTGGAAATTGGGCAAATATAACAGTTGATGACACCAAGATGCAGAAATCCACCAATTTGGAATATAGTTGGGATTGAAAACATCGCTCGGGCATCCATATATCCAGAAGTGAAACACAAAGTTGTTGCCCATTTAATTTTCTCAACACAACCGGTTTTTTCCATGCCAACACCCCAACTGTAGCATCCTTTCGGAAAGAATTGCTTTCTTCAGTAGGGAAACTAACGTCTTCACCTTGAAAAGAATGGCCACATTTTTCCCAGATGTATCGAAGAACTTGGTTGATGAGAAACGTTTTTCTAGACTTAGGCTGCCCAATGACACTTATCAGTGCAATGGGTACGTCATTTTCTCGCGCTGACAAAATACTAGCTACAGTTTCTGGGTTTAGCATTAATTCCTCATTTTTTATTGCTGCTATGAAGTCCACACTCAAGTTTTTAGAGCACATGGTCTGAAATTCAAAATATTGAAGTGACGTGAGATGAGAAAAGAAATTCATTGAATGAAAACTTGTTTGCATTGGACATTGATTTGATGAAAGTTCTTACATTTGTAATAATAATTATTATTATCGTTTTAAGGAAGTACAATCGGATGATATAATAGAACTTTGAACTGTCAACGACGAAAATTAAACAAATTGCTGGTTGTTTTCTTCAAGATTAAATGCACAGGGTTAATCCTTACTTGGAAATGCTAGGCATAACTACTTTAACTTGCAAGCATTTCTGGCATTCCGAATGACCAGCATGAATTTTGCCCTCTAGATTCACGGACAACTGGGTGAGTCTAGTATACAAGGCGTAACGGGTTTCACGAATTTTATTTCGACTCGATACGTCAATACTATCCAATGCAGTTAACAGCTTCGGAACCGAGTCTTGTATATCGTAGAAAACACCGGTTTTGTGGTCCTCCGCAATCTTTTCCACTCGTTTTTCTAGTTCTTTTATATCAGCACATGCATTTTCCAGCAAAATTTCGGCAATATCTGTGAATTGAAAAGAAATTATGCTCAATGAACAATTTGGTTGTGAAACTTGGCCGTTACTGACGTCACAGATTTTACTGGCAACTAATGGCTGCATTCAATTGTTTACTCCGTTTAGCCAACAGTATGTAGCAAAAACTCAGGTAAGTAAACTGTGACATCAAATTGAAAAAATCTCACGGCCCGATGAAAGGATAGTATATTTTTTGCAATCGTCCCAATTTTTTTACATAGTTCTCGAGCTGAGGAAGGGGCAAAGTTTGCCCCATATTATCAAAAGCTGGTTTTAGCATTAAATTTAATCTTCAAGTAACCCAGTTTGTGAGAATTAGTCTCATTTTCAGTTAATAAAAAATCCAATTCTTTTTTTTCTTTTTTTTTACTTATAAGTTGTCCACATAGAAATGTATGCTGCTATACAATGCGTACTACCATACTATAAAGTGATCCCTTTCTATTTCTATCCATGTATGTCCACGTGTCCAGTAAAACCTCGATATAGCTACGACCGATGCAGTCACATCCTCGCTATAGTCATGATTTTACAGAGTCCCGGCAAACCTCCTATCCTTTAACATTGTGTCAACATCCTTTATAGTCACCTTCTTTATAGTTACAACCTCGCTATTGCCACAAGAATATTGAGTCCTTTGAAGGAAAATACCTCCCAATAGTCAACTTTTTGCAAAAAACCAGCTACACTGCACTGACCCCATCTACGCACATAATTTTAAAATATTGCTTAAATCCGATCGCGATTTTAGACAGTAATTACTCCTTCTATTTACAACTATATATGGTTCAATGTTGGCAAGTGTAGGTTATTCAGAAGAATATAGTGGCGTACTCTGGCATGATGTAAATGTATACTAATAATTCCATCAATGATTTTAACCGTGCATTCTGAATAGTCATGAAGTTTCTTATTGAGTAGTCCCTTATGTGACTACCCAGTAGTCAAGTCTCTTTATAGACACATAAATTGGTCAGTCAGTCCCTGGCAATGTAACTATTGCAAGATTTTACTGTAATGTGATTACTTACTACTTGAAACAAGGGGTGTAAGAATAAGTCTGTACGACCAAAAGGTGTAAAGACAGACTATTAATCACCCACCCTACCCCACAAGGAGGGGGTTTTTTTATAAGTGATCCCTTTCATCCCTATGAGCCAAGGACGTAGAGAGACTTGAACATACGTAGCATAAAGCATATATATTCATAATTTATATCAA
Source organism: Spatulosminthurus flaviceps (assembly GCA_034693705.1). Lineage (NCBI taxonomy): Eukaryota > Metazoa > Arthropoda > Collembola > Symphypleona > Sminthuridae > Spatulosminthurus > Spatulosminthurus flaviceps. The sequence continues at coordinate 21,201 of JAQFXU010002187.1, forward strand.
GAAGACTAAGAAGTGGCATTTTAATCGCTTTGCGGAATTCCATAAGTTGAAATTTTTGCAGACAAGGAGGACCCGTAAAAATTACTACTGTCAATGTTTCATAAAAATTTATAAAAGTTTGATTTTTGAGTGACTTGCTATTGAATTTTTTGAACAGGTTGATCCCAGTGCAGGTCAAATGCAGATGTTTCAGTTTCACATGGGCGAATGACATCGATCATGATGTAGAATATTAATTTTGGGTAAAAAACTGGAAATCATGAGGGAACATCACACCCTTGAGAAACCATGTAAAATATTTCCCACACGATCTGCATGAAGAATAATAGTGCAATTGTAATAAAGTAGCAGTAAGCACCAAAAATGAAGTCAAATACTCACATATACTTAAAATATCCAGACTTCACCCGATAAATCGGTGCATGTAATGTAATGAGCAAGCGATAGATGCAAATTGAAAATATTTGTTGTTGGGATGGTGTTATAAATACGTTCGAATTTCATCATGCAGGCAAACATAATAATGTCACCCCTGTTCTATGGTTTTAATATCTCCGTGTGACTTTTTCATACTTCTTATAAAACAATGGACTTGTATTCCGTACAATTTCTTCTTCTAAACCTTCATCTCATGTCAGACAGCTATCGTATGCACAAAAAACGTATCGTACTGTTTTTCAAAATTTCGAGAAGGCTTCAAAGAAACAACTTTTAATGCAGACCTGCATTGAAAAGGGGGTTTCATGGCACTTTGGGCATGACTCTAGCTGCTATAACCAAAACGTTTTTGCGGTGACAAGATTGGCTAATGCAGTTCTGGGAATCTACAGATAGGGACATTTATTGCGCAATTACTAATGTTGACCCATCTGATTTGTATTTCGTATAATTTCTTCTTGCAAACCTTCATCTCATGTCAGGTTGCTACCGCATGCACAAGAAAACACATACTGCTGTTTTTCGAAAAAAATTTCAAAGATTTTCAAAGAAATAACTCTTCATGCAGACCTGCAATGAAAACCGGTTTTCATAGCACTTGGACTCATCTAGCTGCTGTAACCAACAACCTAGACAACGACTAGGCGTAGGGTTACTTTTTCCGATATGTGAATGCGAAAAACCTTTTCTTCTGGGAATGTATAACAGTGCTGATGAGTTTGTA
>JAQFXU010002188.1:0-22356 GCA_034693705.1 Spatulosminthurus flaviceps
ATTTTAATGGAAGTTGCAGTGTTAGAATTTGATATTTCATGGAATCCTACAGGAATATGTGGCATGGTAAATCATAAAGCATACCCAGGATTTCCATTCGCGTCAGCAAAAAATAACCTTCGAATCACGATTTTATGCATTTAATTGTTAACGAATAGTTTATTGAATTTATGGAATTAGTCCTTTGTAATAGAAAAGGTTGACTCGGGCAACCTTGTTCTCCTCTTTATCTTGTTATTTTGTTGGGACAGGGATTGCTATGAGATTAAACTTCATTTCATTTCTTTTGGACTATATTTACTTGTTATTCCTGATTGAGCACAATAAGTCCAGTCTCCCATCAGTAACAATCAGTAATTGAGAATTTAGTAAGATCTCAAACTGACGGTTATAGAGTATTTCGTCAATATTAGAAATGTCAGTAACCATATGGACAGCGATAATTTCGTCAGCAATCTTTTCGTCAGCTAAACCAAAACATTTTGTCAGTCCAGACATTTCGTCATCACAACATTTCGTCAATCACTAAAAATCGAAATACATACTAAAAATGAACGTAAGCTTCATTCAACAGCATTAGCGGCTAATGCTAAATTCTCCAATCATTCCGCTTTCTAAAACAACACAAATGAGCAGGCAATAACAACATACATACTTAAAACATTATTGGCAGAGGTGGGAATAGCAACAATTTCGAAGTGAAGAGGTTAGCGGCTCGGGCTGCTTACTTACACGCATCTCTCTCTCCTCAACATACAGTTCTCAACCTTGCTCCGCAAATTCGCTTTCGTACTCACAATCAGCTACATTTTCGGTAGAAGTTTCCAATTAGGTCAGATGTTCAGTTCCCAGAAAGGGATTGTATTATTTTCGGTTAGGTTAGGTTTCAATCCCCAGGAAGTGATTCTAATAATTTAGGTTAGGTTAGGTTTCAATCCCCAGGAAGTGATTCTATTAATTTAGGTTAGGTTAGGTTTCAATCCCCAGAAAGTGATTCTCATAATTTAGGTTAGGTTAGGTTTCAATCCCCAGAAAGTGATTCTGTTAATGTGGGTTAGGTTAGGTTTCAATCCTTCGACAGTTATTTATTCGTTTGGGTTAGGTTCCCCCGTCGTGAATTATATTATAAGTTTTATCAAACCAGTAAATTTTGTTTAGGTGAAGTTCTAATCCAAAACATTTGGTGCATTACGTAACGAACTTATGACATGACATCATTTTTACAAATTGTCAAAATTAAATATTCAACTTGTTGGCAATATTCATTCTAGTGACGATACGTTCACTGACAAGATGTTCGGGTGACGAAATGTTTGCTGACAAAATGTTCAGCTGACCAACTATTTGCTGACAAACTGACTTACTAAATTACTGATTGCAAAAGATTAGACTAGTAATGAGTGCAAATATAAATTAAAATGTATTTTAAACTATGGGTCAGTGATTAAAATCGTCATTCGACTGGCATTTTTGCTGGAGCGAATGAAAATCCCGACTAAGTACTAGTACTTACAATGATTCATCGTGCCACATATAGATAGGATTTCATGAAATGCATATTAAGTTCTATTAAAATACGGCAACTTCCAATGAAATCCTGCAGCTTCCATTTAAATACTGTACTTTCCAATTAAATACTGCAGTTTCCAGTTAACTACTGCAACTTCACTTAAATACTGCAGCTTCCAATTAAATACTGCAACTTCCATTTAAATACTGCAGTTCACCTAAAAAATACAGCAGGTTTAAATTTATCCCAATAGGAACTCCGCCATTCTAGCTAGAGAACCTTGTCCACGTCCACGCGTCTAAATTCAGAAAAGCGGTCGACAATTCGCCAATACTAGTACTTTGTACTACGACAATGCTTGTATAGCAACTACTAATGCGGACCATACTTGATAACCTATGAATTCCATTTTTCCCCTCAAGGGGGTTTTTATGTTTCATGTCATGAAATTTTCTCACATGACTGTAAAAGCTTACGCTGAATCGATAAATAAAACCATCGATCTATCCATCTATCTACCGTGACTCCTTCAAATGAAATACTTTTACTTAGTATGGATTTTAGATTGTTGACTTTTAAAGACTCGTTAATATTATTGTTGTTGCCTTATGGATTACATTATTTACCAGTTGTAATTTGTAATGGCTAGGGTGGCGATCGGATATAATTAAATATATTTTTCCCATTTTCCCACTATACATATGAAGGAGGTAACACTATTTGGGTGGTACACTATATGGTTCACCGCAGGATTCTCTAGAAAACGTCTTTACCTTTCTTATGAACACCTGCTATCAAGAAAGTGTATTAATTCTAATTCGGATATTTGATTTACTCAAAAATATGAATGAAATTGCGATTCTAATTATAATTCCGATCCGATACTCCAGCCTTGGTAAAAACAAATTGAACCTTCAATTTTTACCAATTTTGAACATTATTTAACATTATCCTGTGCATGAAAACGTGAATGCAATCCTTCGTGCAAAGCTTACAATACATGCTTGGGTTGTAACCCCCGTAAGAAGTTTTCACGACGGTGTGATCCCGCGGTAATAATCCCGGCGAATAAAAGCTACTTGGTCACCTCAACTCAGCGAAAATCTAATCTCGGCCAACACAACACAAATGCTCAATTGTCAAATATTTTTAGATGAAATCAGTACACCTGATTTAGTTCATGGCATACAATAGTTCCCGCATCTGCGTGAGTCCGTAAAATACTATTTACAATTAAATTACCCTTAGGCGCAAAGGATTTCTTGTATATGTAACTCATAAGGTGTAAGGTGTACCTAGTGCTGCTACACCCTTGTAGCTATAATAAGACGTGGGATGTACTATAAAGATTATGCATGTGTGCCGAAGAAATAACTTTGTACATATACATATTTATATACATTCCCGTAACACGTTTTTTACTCTCATCGACATCACCTACAGTGTCAACGAGTCGGATCCTGCAGGCCAGTTCTTCTGGGACGATTACATCAAAGATGCTAAAGAGGAGAAAAATGGGGGAGTAGGTATGTACTAAGGAGAATGATTTCAGAAAATTTCGAGCGTATAATATAAACTGCATGTAAAAGTACGGTCGAGTCGGGTTCCCTTTGCTCACAGTCAGTCCGCTGGAGACCGTAGGCATATGGAGAAGGTTATATAGGAGTAATAAGTTGTAAGTGTATATATGCTCAAGGATTGGTGAACCATATAAAGCTGATATTTTCCGGCATGGATTCCACAGGATGACGAGAAGATTGAAAGGGAACGAAACGGAGCGTTGCACAGATATATGGTTAGCTGGTAGGTAGAGGATGAAAGGGAAAGGGTAAGTTTCTATTGAGACACCTAGGGGAACCCATAGGAAATGAGAAACAAATTCGGCAACATAGCGTAAGGGAAAATGGCTGAAAAGTGGAGGACAGAAGTGGACTCTAATTCTCAAGGTGTTTGCAATTCCCAAATATTGTTCATTTTGCACCAGTAGACACTTTCCAAGTGCAATTCCAAACCCTCATCGAGTCCTGGTCAATATGGCCATCGAAGTGTGGAGTAAGTTCTTGATTCCAGATTAATTCCAATTATTATATTACTGCTTTAGTCGATTTCTACTATTTTTCTATGCAGTGTATGTGAGTACAAGTATAGCTTAAGTCAGAATCAGAAGGAAAGGAAGTTTAATGCCATGTTGTGTTTGTGTGTGTACGTGTTGTGTGTACGAACGAGTATAACGAGACGGGACTGTGGCTACAGGAAGAGAGAATAGAAGAAAGTCAAGGGAAAAAATTAAATCCACGTTCGTATTCATTTCTTTCTTGGACCTCTGGAATTTATTTGACAACATTTCATTTGCAAGAACTTGCTGATCACTGAGGTGGTACTGGATATCATTTTCTGCGCCTTGATTTGATTTTTTACGCTTTGTTTCATGTCTTGTGGACATGGACTTCTTGGAGCGTAGAAGTATTCGCAGTTCTATCCTCCGGTTTGGTCGATTATTTCCGATTGTAGTTTTCTTATTGCTGTTACCACTTCAAGGGCTTGGATGTCGTTATTGCACGGGTACATACTCTGTAGAAATGAAGACGTAGGGATATTGTATGATAAGTATAAGTAGGAGAAGAACGAAAAGAACATTTTAGTAGCTCTGCAAATTACTAATAATTAGCCCAAATTTGGTAGTGCCAATTTAAAGGTACGCTCGAGTAATTCTGGATATACACTGTACTTACCAACTTGCCCGTAGTGGTTGATCCTATTTGTGTGTTGCGAATAATTACGAAGTGTGGTTTAGGTCAATTTAATTCCGAATTGGAATGTTATGAATTGTTGAAAAGTTGAATTGTCAATGTCAATACATCTTCTTGTGCCTACAGGGGCCCGGGTGTTGTGTCGACCGTATTTTGTGTTCATTTGCTGAAAACGAAATTTCAGGCGGAATCACACCATTTTCCAAAATTTTCTAAAAAATTTGGCAACACAGTTTTAAGTGATTTATGCTCACATAGTTTAGTTGAGCATTCGGAAACGCTGAAAACGTTGTATTATTCATGTTCCTGGTGTGAAATGTAACGTACTGGGGTTTTGCGTAAATCGAAGTGTCAATTTAAATGGAACGTATTTATCAAAACTTTGAAACCTGACTGAGTTATTAAAATTTGTACAACCTCTCTATGGATCCCCAGAAAATAGGTCCATCTTGACGAATTGAATGAGGTGTTGAATTTGATTCAGGATTCAATATTTTTGGACCTACAAGCCTACACATCTCGTAGTATCTGTAGAAGTAAGGTAGACTCGGAAGAATTTAATAAACTAACTAAACGTTGGTAAACAAATTGTTGTTCTGTAACAAGGTGTGATCATACTGTTAGTATATATACAGGCATCTCACTAAAATGGTCTTGTAATTGCATGATAGAGAGTAAGCCCCATTATTATCTATGTTAGTAGTTTGTTTCATAGCGTAATTACACTCGAGTGGAAATGGGAATTGTGGGAAGTAAATAAGTCTGTCTAAAGCATTTGTCAACTCAAATTAGAAATTCTACCATTTGAAAAGAACGCGGCGGCGACTCCACTCCCGCAACTAGTGAAACTAAATTCGGTATACCGCTAACTAGAATGGGCTGCATTTGAGGCTTTTCAAATACATGTACTTACTCACAACTGAGGTTCACATTCACAACCGTGTAAATATTTTATAAAAAATCGAATTCGAGAAAATATACCACTAAATATCTTTTACTTTAAACCTTGCCTTGATTAATGTGTTCTTGTTTTTTAATTGCTCAAGAGGGAAATGACGACGGCGAATCACTTATGCTTACTGATGTACAAATTATTATATTACCTAAATATTGTGGCACTGATATAATACTGTTTCTTGAAAAGCTTTTAGTACAAAAAGATTAAAATCGGCAACGTTAACGGTGGTACGGATTGAAATGCAGGTGGTTTTGAATCACCAATAAAATAAGATATAATTACTGATTGTATAGAACACCGAATTTATTGTTGCGTAAGCAAGGTTCAAAGATTTTGAATGTAGCTGTAAGTTGTTAAGATGCAACCGTGAGTTACATGCGTTTCTTGGAAAGCCGGAGAAACAAAACTGCAAGTTTGAACTGGTTTATTGGTTACATGTGAATTTGCATTATCTGTTGTCGTTGTCACTATATATCTCTAAGTTTGTACTTTTATTAAAATAGCTTAATATCAGAACCAGGACGGAGCTAACTTTTGTTTAAAGTTAACAGGTCACCACAGCTGCTGCCAGCGTCGTATAAATACAGTATACAATGGGTGTTGAAACTGTAACTGCAAACGCAGTTAAAGGATTTAGGTGCATTAGAACTTAAATTTGAATTGAAACCTCTGCAGCAAATCTAAATAGTCTCCTATATTTACCTGCTTAGTTTTTTAATGAGTGATAATCTTCGGCAGAATAAACACACAGTGTTGGAAAATAGTATCTGGAACGAAGGATTGATGTTTCCTTATACCCTCCGTATTATTTAAAATATTTAGAAGTAGCATTTCCTTTCCACCTATCCTTTCATCATTTAAATAATTTAGATACTACAATCCATAAATGGCTCACTGGTAGCTTGTTTCTCCCCTTTGAACTTTATGAACGCCTTGTTGTGTAGAAGTTGTAACATATATGTATTGTCTATCTCCCTCGAAAAGATGGACGATGAGATTACTTTTATTTCATATTTTCTTTTAGACCTACATATATCAAGTAATGGAAAATCAAGTAGTCGGCGTCGTGGTACGGGTGTATCCCCATCTCCCATCCATTAGAACTAAAACATTATTTTTGTCTTACTTCTGAACGCAGCTCGATAGGCTTTGTTTAGCACAATCAATGTTTTTTTTCCAATTTGCGAAAACATCATAATCGATTCCAATGCAAGAAATGCTCAATACGGTGGGCAATCGAGAAACAAAATTACACTGAGGATGGAGGAGTAGGAAAAGGTCTGACTAAAACACAGTTGGAGATTGACGTAGGGATTATTTTTTTTACTGAAGATATGTCTCGGGGACGTGGTCAGTACTAAAAAAAAATCCCGCCTGGGTTACTTCCGCTGTCGATTTAGCCTATTATTTTCGAAGCATGTTTAATTAGGTTTGATCCCAGTTCCAGAACCTGATTCATTTAAAAGTTAGGTTCCTAACCCCAAATGCTGATTCAGTTGAGTTCTAATCCCTCAAAACTAATTACAGATTACATTTGTGGTTAAAATGATGAGAGTCCCGATGATTGAGTCAATTTATTAAACAGCACAATGCAATAAGCCAGTAGGAATGATGTCAGCGCGAATATTTTGGCGGGATTGTTTGAGAATGCTCAGGGGAGTGGGAGTAGCAGTAATTTTTGCACAGACTGAACTGTCCTAACATAGATTAGAAAAGAAAGAGTATTAAAAGCTACTTAGCTTTAAGGTTAACAAAAATACCAATGAGCCTGGAAAATAGAGGAGCTATGTCATTTGAACTGACCTACAGAAATGGGCTTCACCCTTGGGGCAATTTAAACTGCAATTCAAAAATTCCCTTTAAAACCCCGAAAGTAAGTACGTTCGAAGTTTTTCCAGAGGCCCTGCGCTTGCAATTGTAATTTATGTAGGTAGGCGTCAATTCAAGCAGCACTAGTGGGTATCGATGAATGAGATCGAAAAGTTAACTTTCATTACATATAAGAATTACGATCAAGCAGTTTTTTACCGATGGAGAAGGGAAAAGCATGTAACTGGCTCTTTTTCAGCGTAGAGTTGGTTTGGGTTTGACAGTCATCTTGTCATATTGGTGTCCGTATTTTTTTGTTCTTCAGAGTTATTTTGTTGTTATGGGTTGGTTAATATCGTATTTTTGCGATTTCTGTTACAGAGCAAACGAGATACTTTGATGGTCCACATCAAATGGTTCTACCGACCATGTGAAGTTCCTGAAACTGTGTATCAGCTTTTGATTCAGGATAGGACCTCCATTGAATCAAACGGTGAGGCAAAGAAATAATTATTATTTACATTCGTCTGACCAGCTGAACTCTGAGACTAATCGTTTCTGCCATTCTGCATTGCATATTATTTCCTGGCCGTCCTGCGTCAATTTATTCTGTGGCACAAAGAGCAACTGTTATGTAAAAACCTTTTGGGGATTGTTTATTGGACTTTGAAATATGTTGAATAGATCATGACTTGCATAACATTCTTAAAGTAATTGACAACTGTGTTCATTGTCGTGTTTGACAAATTTTCAGGAAGTAACAAGTCTGAGAATATCGCCTCCTTATTTCCGGATGTCTGCGGTCGGGAGCTGTTCATCTCAGATGCGACTGATACTTACCCTGTATCGGTCTTGAGGTTTGTGCATTGAATATTTATGCATCTTGATTAAGAGCAGATAGCTCAATCCGTACTGAATAAATCAAATCAAAATCAGATATGCTCATAAACAACATATAAGCAGTGGTGTATTATAGTAGTGTTTTTCAAAGTGTTGGCTAGTTGGTAAGGCTTTCACTTATTGAGAACATGTTTTGAACAACAACACTTCAATTATGGGATAGTTGGGACTAGTAGTGGAGAATGGATTTGTTACTGTGAATGCTTGAATTTAATATACTGAAATCAGCAATAATACTTGAGTTTTGCACATCCGGAAGATTTAATACAACGGGACGTGATTAACATGTGTAGGGGCCTTTGTCGTGTGGAACATTTTGCTGAACTGAATACGCTCATTCGGACATTCAAGCCTGGTCCTGACACTTTCTTCTACGTTTTGGGTTACAACCCGGAGACACGCAGGCTGGCTTCCACACAGGGTGAAATACGGGTTGGCCCGTCACATCAGGTAAAATTGAAGAAATACGTTTTGAATGCATAATATCCCACCATTCCACCATATTTTGTGCTGATTGGCTTTGTTCTTATTCTTATTATAGTCATCTCATCTCAGTTTATCTTTTGGTAATTGCTAGGCACGTCTTCCTGAACTTCAAGTTGGAGTCCCTGTTTGTACTGAAGACTGGGAAGAATTATGTTGGCGCCCAGGTGTTACGGTGGATGCCGACTTGGTAATGTTCCTTCGAGCTGCAAGGTCTATGGCGGCTTTTGCTGGTATGTGTGATGGCGGTTCTCCTGACGACGGATGTTTAGCTGCTTCTAGAGATGATACTACCATAAATGCACTTTCTGTAGTAAGTGACAAGAAATATTTATTGCACCCATGTGTGAATATCCTTAAATTTACCTCGATAATACAGTAGTGAAATTTTTTACTGTTTTAGCTACATGATTCCGGTTATGATCCAGGCCGGGCTTTACAAGCTTTAGTTAAGTGTCCAGTTCCAAAAGGAATCGATAAAAAGTGGTCAGAGGAAGAAACGGTGAGGATTTGAGGCTTTTACATGTTGTTGACGCTGAAGTCATGTTTTCCTAGATTATTTATTACTCTTTCAATTTGTTCTAGTAAAAAAACGTTAAATTACAATTAAAATTAATAATGTGGTTAAGGTGTGTTGTGGATTTCTGATGTTAGCTTAAGCATAAATTTCACTGAACCTCGCTAAAACATTTTGTTTTGCATGTTTTAGAAACGATTTGTAAAAGGACTAAGGCAATACGGGAAGAATTTTTTCCGGATCCGCAAAGAGTTGCTACCTCATAAGGAGACGGGTGAACTAGTTGAATTTTATTACCTGTGGAAAAAGACACCGGGTGCCGTTCCAAGTCGAACTCATCGACGTCATCGTAGGCAAAGTGTTCTTCGTCGCATTCGTGCCCCTCGTAATTCTCGCAGTAATAAGGAAGAACCTGGTATGAATTCTATAAACATTATGTAATGACTACCTGTCTTGAAATCGTGATAAAAATTATTTTCATCTTATTCAATTTCGGTAATACATGTAGTGTGCACCAATTTGAAAAAAAATCTATTGCATACTGTGAACTCGTTTTGAGTCTGAATTAATTGTTATACTCAGTGCGAGAGAAGAGCATGAGCCTGTCTTTCTTTACTTCAGACCCTCTTAATGGTTTGCAGTTGTCAAAATATATTTAGCATTAGACATTAAAAAGCTTCGATTTTCTTCCTACTTATTATTCACCACGGATTAGTGTACCTTGTAGCTAGTGAACTGTATAACAGCTTCGTTTGCCTTTTCCAGGAGATTTGAGTTCTGCCAGTGAAGACGATAATTCTGAGGAAGATTCTGATTCTCGTGATCTCAGTGGCTACCACTGTAGGCACTGCTTCTCCACAAGTACGTTGTTATTCATGTATATCATTAAATATTCGTAATGTACAATATATTCCAGCTGGTTATTTGAATTTTAAGAATCGTTAGCGATGTTGGTGGGAATATTCACATAACAAAAATATTGAATGGAATTGGATGTATTGCGATGTAAATGTGTACTTTAAATGCAGACTCCAAAGATTGGCATCATGCAGGGAAAGAGAAAGCCCTGCTCTGTACCGACTGTCGATTACATTTCAAAAAGTACGGAGATCTGCCCACATTGGATGGACCCAAAGATCCCCCTTACCTCTTCCGACCTGTTGTTCATGATGATGAGGGCCGAATCCGCACTCGAACTCGAACCAAAGAATTGGTAAATTCGCCACCAAATGTAAATAAACAAAAATCGACTGCTCGTTAATTTGCTGTGTCGCTTTTGTTTAGAAATCCTTAATTTTATATAACGACAGCACCCGCTGAAGAGTACCCAAGTAGAGTTTCGTCTTGGCATAACTTAACCTTAATATATCGCTTTGTAATAGTGCACAATTGTTTTTATTTCCAGTTGTTTTAAGTTTTGTGCATCCCATAGTTGATTTGGTTAGGTTTTTAGGCTGATCTTGTATATCTTGGACCATGTCTGCAGCTAAGCACTAGCTACCGTGGGCTAAATCCCTTGGGTAGTGTTGCTAGGTGTGCTTTGGCTATTGGTTTGAAGTATTAAATGTTAATCGTTATATAGCTCTTACTGTACAAAATCCATGGAAACTATCACTTTGATGTAGTTAGGTATTTCAATTTAATCATCGTCATCACCCTCTAATTAACCTATATTTTTTATTTCCTCTTTTGTGAGTAATTGGGGGTAGAAGAACAATTCTCGTTATAGGGGCTTTTCCCATTGGACTGCTAGGTTTAGCCCACCCAGTTCTTGTTAAATTGGGAGTACGTACTGTGTAAGGGTTTTTTGGAATTCTGTAGGCAGTCATCGGCCACCTTTTATAAAATACCTTTTATGTCCTACAAGATTGCAAAAAATTTATTTGAGTATTCCTGAAACTCAAGGTACATATGAGTTATTTGCTTAAGTTCGGTCCGAGCGTTTGTGGAACCGAAGTGATTACCAAAAAGCCGTAGCTGACAATACCCTACGCGAAGACCTTAAACTAACGCGGAGCGATGATTTTTAGGGTTATTATTATTATATATTTTTAGTCGTGCAATAGTATGCAGTATGCATGTAAATCAATACGGTGGCTGGTGTAAGCATTTGCAGTATACATTAAACATCACTGTGTATAGTTCAAGGCTTTGGCGTGTTATCGGGATCCGCTTGAAGTTTACCAGCGGTACATCTAACATACAGAATTTTCGCGGCAATTTCACCGCTAAAATTCTAGTGCTTTCCCAACTGTAGCTTCTTTCCGGTTTAACGTAGCCTATTGTGCCGATCACTAACAATATAATTTTCTGCTTCCAATCCAATACTGTGTATGCTACGCTTTTGTATGCTTCAAACAGTGTATTTGTTGCAACATTAGTGTTGCAGATTCCTGCCAGTCTCTTGCCTATGTAGTGAGTAAGAACAAGTTTTTGTATACATGCACAGAGTAACGCAAGAAGCCGACCAAAGAGAGGAAGCGGAACCAGTACACCAGAACCAGAAATGAAAATCTCAGGGAGGAAGTCTCCTGGGGCAGCTAGTAGTACGTCGTCTTCCAGTGATAAAAGCAAAAACAAGGTAACTGCTCTTCATATTCAACCATTTTCTCTACCCCAGTTGAGGTTGAGACTTTATCTGAAATCCAGTAAAGAAATCAACTTATTAATGAAGATGGAGGTTGTGTTCTCTATGTAATTTTATCATTTTCTGCACTAACATTTTATCAATAAAATGTATACCGGCTAGCAAGAAGACAGTATGTGACAAATATGTTACATTTATATACATCAACCATTTGTCCATCCATAGAGCCGATAAGTTGGGGTTAGCGTAGGGGGTGCTTTTTGGAGGCCTTTGTTTCGATACTAGAAGTACTTCAATCTTAAAAATCAGTGTGTCTCTTCTTTTACCATGAGAAACATTCACAGTTTCCCAACTGATTGACGTTACAATACTACCGCTTTCAAAAAGAAACCCTGTTAAAACAATTTTTTTAAATCGTTCTATATGGTTTGGTATGTCATGGTAGTTTTTGTGTGATCATGGGCAAAGTATAGTATAACCGTATGAGCAAAACTATTATTATTTGTCGGGTCTAAGAAGTAATCTGGTGTTATAAATAGTCTACAATTTTGTGGTTATTTTTTATAGTCTAATGCTGCAAGCCCAGCACCACGAGCGCGGAAGAGAGGAAAGGATCCCGAAAGTGACAAAATTTCCAGCAGGAAGAAACTCAAGGAAGATAGGGCAGAGGTGGAATTTTTGTACCTTTCTTTTTCATTCCGACAATGCAACGTCATTTATTGTTACGTATGTATGTAAATAAAAATAAAAATTTGGTTTATTTAGAGTCCTTCAGGAAGCTCAGTGGAAAGTTTTCTTGATGATGACAACGAGAATGAGACGAATGATTTGGATAATGACAACGAAGAAATTGCTGACAATGAGAATTCCAGTTCTCGGACGTCATCACCATTGCCCGAGTCTGAATCTTTGGGTCTATCCATAGACACCATTCCTCCTGGTTCTGAAAGTCCAATTTTGGGTACCACTGCCGCAACACGGCTTGTTGTTCCGGAACCTAAGAGACCTTGTGAGGTGTCTGGCCCCGAGTTGTGTCCCATTCCAATGGAAGTTCTCCCTGTTCCTCGTGAAACCCCAACCCCCGTCATGAACGTACTTACTAGCAGTAATAACAATGTTTTAATCAATGCTTACGGTAATGCTAATAATGCGACGATAACAGATGAAGTTCAAATGCAAAGAAACTATGAAATTTCATTATTGCATGAAGGAGACGCGGATTTCAGTAGTAGCAATCAAAATGACGTAGCTTCTACTACCATAAATACAGCGGCCATTGCTACCGAGCAGGGTAGTATGGTTGGGTCTTCCCACCCAAGTGTGAGCAATATTAATATTAAAATGGTCGAAGGGTTTACAACGAGTGCCAGTTCAGTAAATGGATTAAGTTTTGTGTCGACGGAACCTTTAGTCAATCTTGTCAGTATGAACGAAAAGTCGTCATTAATTTCTTCGTCCTCGTCCCCCACATCAACGCCCTCTGTAATTTTAACTGGAGATGAAAGTACTGTAGTGAAACTGGGAGGTAGTCCTGGTGTGGTATCACCAATAAATGTGAGCAATATGACTAATGTGCCGGAAAATCTAAAGGACCCAGTATTCCCCCCTTCTCAAACACTTGACATGAAACCGTTGCTTGGCCTTGGACATTTAGATAGTGTTATGGATATGAGCAATTCCATTACTACTGCAAGCACGAGCAATACAAACCCGAGTGTTAATATTGGTGTCAATAATTCTTCGAGTACGGTAATCATGGGTACAAATCATTTACGAACGAAGTCTCCTCTGATGATGGTGAAAGTTGAAAATATTGGTTCAACTATTTTAGTGGAAGATGATAGTGACAGCAAAAAGAGCGTAAATCTTATTAAACAGGAGTGTAAAGAGGAGATACCTGTTATTATTAATGCCGGGCCGGGTAGTGCGAATCAGCCACCAGCATTACCTCCGAATGCACCTAATTTACCCGTGTCCCTGAATATACCACATCGACCTATGTTCAGTGAACTGAATCTACAGATGCCTCGAATCACAATCCCTGGAAGAAGTGACGAGGATTCCATGCACCCACTTATTAAAATTAAAGACGAGAAATCTCTCATGTCGCCAGTAGAAGATCTCAAACCACCTCACGGGTCTAGCATTGCTGTAATTGGAGTGGATGGTGCTAATATGACAGGACACCCGACCTTAGTATCTACATCTAGTAACTTAGCTTCAGTTCCAGTTTTAGTTTCAGCATCCACACCATGCTCGACATCAGCTTCATCCACTTCCATATCTGCAATTCCTACTGCATTGAGCATGGAAACATCTCGTGAAGTATCTATGCACGCTGCCCATCTTCATGTTCACAGCCACCCTGGCTTTAATGTGCCTGCACCAAAAAGTTCGCCACATGCTCTTCATCATAGTATTTTGCACCATGCGCACTCCAACATGTCCTCATCGTCATCAGCTCCGTCTTCCTCAGCCGATGCTGTAATATCCTCGTCAGCAGTCTCTGGACCGAATCATCTATCCTCCCATAGTCCACATCTTGGCCTATCCAACTTGGGAGGCCACGGAGGTGTTCTTGGAGGTCCACCACCCCCGCCTCTCAACTCATCACTTCCGTTATCACACTCTAGGGATGATACAAGCGCTATTGTGTCTTCCTTGCCCGACTCATCCGTATATTCTAGTCCCATAGGAAGATTCTATCCTCATGCTATGATGGGAATGCCAGACGCAACCCTCCCACCTGTGGGAAGTGTGACCGATGCTAAGGTTTCAGAATTAATACCAAATCCATTGCAGTCTCTGAGGGAGGTTAAGGTGCCGGGATATCCTGCATTTGATTCACCTCCCATGTCATCTGCCGGACCCTTGCCTTCGCAGCAGACTAATTTATCCTCAGCTTCATCGTCAAATATTTCTGCCCCCACCTCCATTTCACCTTACTCTGTTGGAGCGCATGTCGATAAATTACGAAGAGAATCTCATGAAAATATGGAGAAGGAATCGAGGGAACAGCAACAACAGCTTCGAGATAGAGTCCGAGAGAGAGAAGAACGGGAGATCCGAGAGAGGGATCGTGAAAATCGCGAGAGAGAAAGGGAGAGAGATCGAGATAACAGAGATGCGAGAGAGAGGGATGCCAAAGAACGTTCCTTGAAAGCTTCACCTAGTTTAGATCATAAAGGTCAGCCACCACCATTAGGGGCTCCATCTGGACCTGTACCTCCAAGTATGGGCTCGGCTACTATGACAACACCTGCAGGGCCTCAAGGCCCTATTCCGCATCCCAACATTCACTTGCCGCCTACATCTGGAGGATCATTTCCTCCAGGGGCATTCCATCCTCATCCGCATGGTCACCCTCATGCACACCCACATCCCCTGTATCATCATTATCCATATGGTCCTTATTTCTCTCCCTATCCCTTTCCACACTATGCGCCACCACCCCAACAGCCACCGAGGCCAGTTGGAAGTATGTCAGGGATGAATCCAGCAGCAAGACCTCCATCTCCAGCCCATAATCCCAATTCTGGCCAGCTAAGCCAACAGGCATCACCTCAGCAGCAACAACAATCAGCAAAAATATCATCCGGGCTACCTGAATCATCCTCTCATGGCCACAGCCACCATCATAGTAACAAATTACAATCAGGATCGTCAAATTCAAACAAACATATGTCATCAAGCTCTCGAGAAAACAGTGGTAGTTCTAAAGGAGAATTCTCTCAGCATGGAAGCCATCACAGAATGCATGGTGCTCCTCCTTCGCAGACCTCTCATGGGGAGATGCAAATAATGGATAATCATGACATACACCAACAAGAGCTGGATGAGCCAGAACAGACACCTAGTCCGCATGGAGTCCCTAGAGGACCTAGTCCGGAGCCGAAAGTTGACGACATGGAATGCCATAGAAGTCAAAGTGCAATTTTCCTCCGTCACTGGAATCGTGGTGACTTTAATTCCTGCGCTAGAACTGACATGACCTTCAAACCGGTTCCAGACTCTAAGTTAGCACGGAAACGTGAGGAAAGAATGCGCAAGCAAGCAGAAAAAGAGAGAGAAGAGCGAGAAAGAGCTGCTCAGGCCAGAAAACAAGTTGTTACACCTGAAACCAATTCAAAGAGAGAAACACCCAAACCTGGAAGTTCGGGTAATTCTCTGGGTCCACCAGGTATGCTGGATCCATCCCTGGTTAACCAGTCTTATGACAGATTTACTCCCAGACCTGGTGGATTTGCTGATACGCCTGCTCTGAGACAATTAAGTGAATATGCAAGACCTCACACAGGATTTTCTCCCGGAGGAAGTCTTCGCCCTGGACCAAGTGCCATGCTACCACCTCATCCTTTGGAACAAATGTTGGGACCATCATATCAAATTGGTTTATATGGACCAGGAGCTAGAGAGAGATTAGAAATTGAGGCTTTCGAGAAACGAGAAAGAGAAATCCGGGAAATTAGGGAGCGAGAATTGTCAGATCGGTTAAAAGAAGAGTTTTTGAGGGGTGTGCCTCCTGGGCCTGGGCATCCTCAGTCTGGACCTGGAGGCCCACCAGGTGGACCCCCGCGTATGCCTAATCCCTTGGACCCACACTGGTTAGATGTGCATCGTCGCTTTGGACCAATGGGACCCTCTGGTCCGTCAATGGGTGGATTACATCAGTCTTCCTTTGGGTTATATCCTCCCAGTGGCCCACAGTCCACTTTAAGTCCACTAGAAAGGGAACGACTAGAGAGACTAGGTAATTACAGCTGTTTCCTTGTGTGTGAGAATCTTCGGTAAATTACATTCTAGCTATTTGAGCTGCAGTTGCGTCCAAACCTGAAGTGTTGCTACTACCTACTTTATTCTTACTTTTTGTAGGTATTCCAACTTCTATGGGGTTACAAATGCCAAATGATGCTCTTACGGAAAGGTTACATGCCGAACGGTTAGCTATGGACATGCGACTACAGCTTGCAGGTTCGGAATTTGCCTTTTTAACAGAGAATGTCTCCCTACCTATGGTGGTCTGATTTAGCGGTGTACTTACATATTGCTCTTAGTGCAGGTGCATAGCTTACGTTCCCTTCTGATGTATTAATATGTTGCCTAATTTATCATCTCTTTCAAACGTTGTGGAACTTATGTCATAAGTCATAAATATACTAATAACGATGATTTTGATTTAGATATATGAATAATTATTGTACTGACTTCTAGAGATCGGATTCTATTTTATACTGGTATACATAGTACTTATTAACACTACAGTAAATAAAATAGTAAATGTTACGATCTTGACCGAGTTATCAAGTAAGACGGCCAATATGCTGAACTCCTGGAGATTCCCCCTCGTCTTAAAGCAATTTTATTGTATTTTCTATTGTTTTGTCCTATTATGCCTTATGCCGCTGCCACCATAGCGAGAATCATATATTGACACCAATATTCGTCACTTCCTTGTTGAATTTTTGTAGCTGGTCAGATCCCTGGATACCCCGGTATGGATCCTCTTCTCCATCCAGGTTCTGGTGCTTACCAAAGAACTCCTACTCTTATCCCTCCTCGAGATGCTCTAGGACTTCACCCCGATATACTTGGGCGGCCTTATCCTCCGGAACTTGCTCATCACGTAAAACTATATCTCTGAATCTTCAATTAGTTTCGTTGTTATAAGTACAAACTCTTAATAAGTGTATCATAAAAATGCTTAATGTTGTTTTGCGTAGTTAAATGCTCATGAGCAGCTTCAGCGTCAGCTCTTAATGGACCGTGAAAGATCCTTTCCTCAGCATCCTGGCGGTCCACAAGGTCTAGGTCCCCACCCCTCGTTTTTGGCGCAGCAGGAGGAATATCTACGGTATATGAATATGATGACGAAATAATTTTGATTATATTAAGACTCACAAAATTCACTTTCCGGCTACCGTGAGCAGAAGTAGTTACTACCTATGTTTACACTATCTTTTAACTTTTTAACACTTAAATGTCGTCATTATTAGAACCTAAGCTTAAACTTTTATACGTATGAAAGTAACTTCATACGATATAACTATCTTAATCTTGATTAAATGTGACTGTGTAAGTGACAGTTCTTTCTTTAATTCACATCCCGACTTTTCCTATCTTATGCTGTATCCAGAAACCTCTTGTAGTATTGGTATCTACTTGTTGCAACTTTGCCAATTCGTGTTGAGAAAAAAATGGAAGATTTGAGATCAAGTAATTAAAAGTAGTTAATAGTAGGCGAAGGGGCTGATGAACTTATCTTGTTATGATGCTTGTATCGTGTTTCCGTGCCAGTATTCATAAAAACGACGTATGTGTCACATTCTTTTTAGTGCAACAATGTCCCTTTACTGAGCCCTTTCTTCTGTTACTAAATGATGAAGTAAATCCATCGCCAAAACTAAGCGTCAAGAAATGGCTTGTACGCTTGAAAGTGAATTTTACTATTAACCGTTATTATTATTATTTAATTTATTCTAATGGAATATCTCTACCGGATATTTTTTGAAAATGTAAACCTTTCAAAAAGTTCACTAAGTACCTTCAGTGTGTTGAACTGAGAATCTGCCTTGTGATTACATATTTTCTTTGTTATATACCTAGTGATTTGTATACATTGAAGATCCTTCTGGTTATTCCATGAAATGGCTTTATTATTGTACGTCTTAAAAAAATCTTATTCGTTGATGATTGGTACGAATATTGTTCGCCGTTCTTGTGAGCGCGTGCTGTTTTGTTAGTCACGTCTTTCTCCGCATTATTGTCCTTTTCAGACTGCATTTCCAGTTTTGTAGCCCTTTAGTTCCGTATTTGTTTTAGTAGTTATCTGTATGCATTATTAATACCTAGACAATCGTGTGGATAAAAGGAAATCTGTGAATTTTCTAACGGAAAAACAACTGGAATGTCTCAAATACTTTCAGGCAGCAGCAGAGGGATCGTGAAATGAAAGTTAGAGCTTTGGAAGAAGCTGCTAGAAGACATTAGCACTCCTCCCCTCATCCTCATTGCTGTCACCAAAGTGCAGAAAGACAGAGTGTGAGAATGAAAGCCAGTGAAAAGATAATAATTACAATGGTATTACGATACACACGGAAATCAGGAGCAATCAGTCAGTCAGATTTGACGCACAGAGTTTGTATTTTAGCGACATACTGATTTGTGTTCTATGCAAGGGTAAGTCTGCTCTTGAGCATATATAGTACCTCGATGTACTGTGGTTTCGACTACCGACATTACTATTATCTGAGGCAGATACGAAGTTATTATCGATGTAAGTCATATAAATCCGCACTAAATTAATGGCTAAGATTAAATATAATGACACCCTGTTTATCCGATTCCAGAAGTATTTGTTTGGATGATCAATATAATCCATCTGAACTTGCGTGTATTATGTAGATAAATTTTGAATTCATGATCCCTTAATTCACAAAATATCCCTGAACTTAATCCACAGTGAACGGGCTCAATTAGAAGGATGTAAGATGCAAATTACATTAAAGCGTAATGCGTGAAGTGTTGATGCTTGCTTACTTTGTGGGAAGTGGGCATAATGATTATACTAATGGAAAATGGAAACTATAGATATGCTAAGTATTACTGTTTTGGAGCTGCGCTAACATGGACGTTGAAAGTAGGTACACCTGATTTTCAGCATTTTGGTCGAATCCAAACGAATGATCTGTTGAGAAAATTTGATGCACGATGTTAGCGTTGACTTCGGTTATCGTAATTATAAGTATTAGCACCAGTTATCGTGTAATTGAAAAGAGTAAAAATTATAGTGAATGTGTAAGTAACAAGGGGATAAAAACTGTTCCTATCAACGTCAACGCGTTACTCTTGCTGCCGTGTTAGTTTTTACTATTACTACCGGAGTGCACATTTATGAATAGTGTATTAAGCTCTGTTCACGGCTTATAATTTTGTAGATGATTACAGTTCGATGAAAACAATTGAAATAGTGTTAATACTTCTTTTTATTGCATTGTATTACATCCAGCCATAACCCATAACTACTCTTCTAAAATAGCACCACAAATAATAAAAATAATGCTGATAACTAACGTGATGGAGGTACATTTCTTTATCTAATGATAGTAAAATGTACCTCTTTGTGAAGAGTTATGGGCCAGCTTACGTGAATTTAAAGCTAGCAATAAATAGTATTGCTTTGTTTTTCTACCTGTGTGATCAGGTAACATGTACTACCTTTATTAGCTAAGGAACTAATATGGTGACGAGTGTGGATTAATAAGATTTCGATTTTGAATAATTATATCTGACCGCAGTAGTAAATAGTGAATGCAAGGTTGGTGGTGGTTGATTCGTTATGGTTTGAGATGTGAATAAACTTAAACACGATGTTTCGACCTAAGTGCCCAGATTAATGAATGCATGTTTATGTAAATGAATTCAGCGTTTTGCTATCTATTTTTTCTGTTCTATTTAAATTTAAGATAAATGTAATACTAATTATACATACATTTAACTGAAGTAGTAGCCATGTCATGAGCTTTTTGCCTTTTCCAAGAAGAAGAAAGTAGTAATAACATATTTAATGAGGCAAATTGACTCACGGCTGCTGATACGCAAAACTCTTAATTTGTATCTTTCCTTTAAGATGCCACGTTTTATGCGAATCAGTAATTTAAAAAATACTACGACTATGGTAAAGTAGTAAATTTGGCAAATCAACCCGATTTAAGCAGTAAGTACAACGTTAATGAAGAGAAACATCACACAGATGTATAATACGAAGTATAGAATTATGACTTCATAATTGAGTTTGAATTATTTTGTTCTTTGCAATTAGATATGGGTATGTGGTGGAGCTTTTGAAATAGAAAACGTTCTATGTAATTTTAGAGTTCACGTCTCAAGGACTGTTGCGCATATAGCTGACACTGTGTATGCATTTTTTCTCATTTTTGATTAACATTTAAGTTCTTAAGATCTTTAATCTTAAGGAAGCATAGTGGAAAGTACAAGCAGATTCAAAGAAATTACGGTGTGTAATAAGTAAAGTGTTAAATATTTGATATCCGGTAAGAGTGTGGAAATCAAAGGAACATACACTTAATAACAGTAGGGAGCAAAGCTACACAATGTAAATTATGAATGTATCGACTACTATTGAATGTTCGTACATAGAAAAGAGGGAAAGGTTGCATAATTTTCGATTGTAAACATATATTTACATGTACATGTATAAATGTTAGAGTAATTGAAGAAATACGCAGTATGGAAATTCTTCCATATGACTTAAATAATACTGTAGATATACAAAACCTGTACATATACTTACCAATTGCTAACTTCGCATTCATTATTGAGTGAATTGTTCAATTATTGTAATTTATTATTATTAATACAAATATGCAGTAAATTGTAAAATCTGTTGCAAAAACGTTTGTGCTACTTAGATAGATAATTGATTAGTACATTTACCACGATTTTAATTTAATAAATTCAGGAATAAGAAAATGTACTGGTTTGATTTTAGTGCCCCGCATTTCTTTCATCCACGGGTGCAATATGCATACGAGAAATAAATGCAATGGTCACAAATATAGACAGTTTTCTCGCTTGAATTAGTGGAATGGCGTCAACATCGTGTGCAAAAGGGGCAAAGGGGACTCAATAATAAGAATGCAGTTGGTCATGGCCCAAACTCGGTCCCTATTTGCATGAATACCAAACAATGGGGATTTTTAATTAAACGGAGCTAGAATGACTAAGGGATTTTTCGAATGGCATCAACATCATGCACTACAGGGCACAGTGGATGAAATGAAACGGGCTTAGGAGGCGTGCATACAATACGTCAGCACATTTTAGCTATTTTCGAGTCCCACCTCCCCCAAAATCAGACATTCATCATATTGACTCACCCCCTCCCCTCCCCCAGCTGACTTCAATTCGAATTTTTTTATTTATGAAATGAATTTCAGGATTAGTTTATATTTCCCAATATAACTAACTATATCATGATAAGAAACAAAATCCTAATGGTAAAAATAAAAGAGCTGTCAAGTGCAGTAATCATTCAAATTTTAACTTAAAATTGTTTTGGTCAAACTAATTCGGTTACTTAGAATTATTCGTTGAATCGAACTGACGTGTGTATTTATGAAGAAATGGAGTTCATCGTTGCTACAGAACTTTCATTACCATTCTAGCAAGAACCAATTGAAGCATTTATCGGCAAGAATGTCAATTAAAATATTTTCAGCCAAAATACTTTCTTCCGAAAATATATCAGCAACTAAACCTGTCAGAAGAAATTATTATAATTTATTAGTTATTATTAGTTTAGTAAATAATAGCATACCTTATTAAACATTTTAAGTCGAAAAACAATGAGCCAAATAGTTGCCAGCAAACTTTGTCAGCATTTATATATCCATTCAAAATTGTCTTTTATTATTACGTTTTTGTATAATTCTTTCTAATTTAACTAAATAATTCTTCTGATTTAAAGGTCTTTACATATGAGAAAAGCCATTTACTTGGCAGGAAATATTTTAGCTGAAAATAATGTAGAATAATACTTGCAGGAGCAAAAATTAGTGTAGCTGTAATTTATTTGTTGGCTAAACAATTGTTGGCATTAAAACATTCGTAACCATTACATGAGAATTAAATATTCTCAAGTAAATTTCAGTCCAAGTTCTTCAAATTTTGCTCTACGGAGGTTAATTTGCTTTAATTAAAAAGTTTGGAAAAATGTATACGTCAGCAATTTATGTAACCCCGTGTCATCAATTGTCAGCAGCCCATGAGTCCCTCCCTCTCCCCAGTGGTGCTGACGTAATATATGGACGCTCCCTTAGCTGA
>JAQFXU010002189.1:0-22345 GCA_034693705.1 Spatulosminthurus flaviceps
CATTAATTTATTCATGTAGCCTCAATTTGTAATTCTATGTCAACATTGATTCATTAATTCATGTTTCAGCAACTCTGCACTCCTCCTCTCCTGTATCATCATCATAATATCCTAATCGAGATATTTCAACCTGACTCCTGATTTCTGACAGTTTTATGCAAGTCGTAGCTAGCTAGGTATGTATTATTATGTATCTCCAAATGAAGAGCCTTCATTTTCATCCCACACTCTCATTTCCAGCTATCCTTCCCAATCCCCACCAGCAAATATCAACTTCATGGATGAAACATCATCATCTAAAAAAGAAAAATTGCCAGCGACAGAATCCAATAATAACAAACTCAGAGACATTTGATTGTGAAGAGCCAAAGGAAATGATGGCGACACATTAACAGTCAAGTATTCCATCTAATTAATTATTCATATATACCTCTCCATCACCACCCAGCTACAACTCATGGGGATGTCAAGCTTGAAAGCTGGAATAATGAAGCAGAAAACCCGAAAATGTCATCCTTCCTCATGAGGAAGGGGAAAACTTGACTGACTTCATGTCAATTCCATTTGGGAATTCTATTCTTCTTTCTCTATCCACCCATTCATTCATTCAATACCTTCAACTTCAACAGTTCCAACACAGAGTCAAAACCGCTCTCAGCTCATCACTTCGACTCCAATCTAAAGACGCAAGGTTGGGAATTTTTAATGATGCTTCCTCTCAGCTTTCCCTACCTCCAACATTTTCTCTTTCTCGGTCATATTTCCCCCATTATTATCAACACGTTCGCTCCCACCACAGTTATTGCTAGTACCTCACAAATAATCCAAACATGAAAATAGTGACAATTAGAATACTACAATAATACTGCCCCGATAAAAAAAAGATTCAGTCTTCGAAAGTACAGAAAATTAGAAACCAGAATCCAAAAACTAAAAAAATCAATCAAAAACACCGAAATCTCATCATTCGTTCTAAATATATCTCACCGATCACCGATACCATACTTTTCAGATTTTGACTCATTCGTTACAATATTCATCCCGTAATTCAATCATGCAAAAGGGTAACTTCTAGCAATTTACAGCATCTGAATAGGAGTGGGATATATGCGTAGAAGAAGCTCTACAATGATGAAAACTTGGAGTGTATTATCTAAACACTGCATAATATAAGGTACTTTAGAAAATACTGACAACAGTTACGTTTACATGCAACATTGCCGTTTGCTGGATTAGGTACATACTATGCACATATTCTACACTGGAGCTATTCATACAATTCAACCCCATTTCAATTTCCTCCCCATTCATCCTGTTGGACTTATCAACGTGCGGATATTATTCAATGTAGCTTGTGAATTTGGCTATTGCCACATTAACTGCATAATACGTATAGATACTCAGCAAGGGCCTACATAAGCCAGGAGGACTATTCACACCACCCTAAACATCTCCTCGAAATTTGTATCTCTCTACTGATGTATTCACACTACTATGAGAACCACAGTGTATCACCAAGCTCACTCTGTACAATGTTGATCTTCCCATACTATATATAGTGTCGACTCTTATAAATTATTCATATTTACCATCACCATGAGTTGTTTACGAAACGAATGCGACTGCCGATGAATGCAATAAAGCCTCTACACGTAAGATATACACTATGGCCGAATAAAGTTTTAGAGTGAGCAGGAGGAGAAGAGGTACAACGAGAAGAGGATCTCGTCGGCTCCATGAGAGCATTACTGCTCTGAAGATGAAGTAGAAGAAGTGAAGAGCACGTTGATGTTCCCAAAAACATTGCGGATAATGTATACATAGATACACCAAAGAGTACGGTAAGAGACAGGGAAAGAGTAAGAGAGAGAGAGATAGAGAGGAGAGAGGACAAACAAAGGCAAGGCTCTTTCCCACATTCATATCCCATACATTCATGCAATAAACTCTGGTCATACAACACTACAGTTTAAAGGGTATACCCATGAAGGATCCTCAGAATATATAACCGAATCCTTCATACGAGGATCCATTGCCTACTGACGTTACTCAGACATATATTCTCAAGGAGGCAATCATAGCAGTTTAGTCCGACAACTTCAAAACCCGAAACTGCCGAGCCCATTTCAGATTCTTTATCAGACTTAACTCTTCCATGTGTATATAGTATTCAGGGTTAAAAAACTCAATTCAAATCTAATGTTTACACTTTCAAAAACAATCATACAGCCAGAGTTTTCTACCAGTTCTACTCTCGCACAAATCCTCCTTACTCTGTGTACTCACACTTACTGGGCCAATACAATAAGTGCCTAAAATCTATTCACATGCCTCCAACCCAACGGGGAAAATCAACAGTTGTAAAATTATACAACGGCCAAGATACTATCAATACGTAAAAGCTTATCCTTAGCATCAGGACTTACAATTAGTATGTGCATTTATTTGCCAGCGAGAAAGCGAGCCAAATAGCTAGGCTACGTACAGACAAACAATCAAGCAACATCATTTCCTTTCTCCAACAACAAAAACCAATCAGTAATCAAAAAGTCACATCTCTACTATTTGCTCCTCTTCAACAACAGCAGAGCAAAGGCATGTTCTATGTCTGCAGATAGATATTCCTAATTCCTAAATGTTATCTCCCCATCAACAGGATCCCGTTAAACTGGCCTAAACTAGTGCTTGCCAAATGTAAATACGAATCATGCAAATACTAGTGCGTCTACCCTTATCACCCGTGGATACACATTCTAGAAGAAGGATTATATCCCCTATATGCTAATGTACAAGTCACAAGCAACCACCACTACCACTACCACCAAGCAAATTATCGACGAAAACCAATTAGAGAACGTACTCTGTTAACAAAACAGTCGATTATCACCTACGCTCAACTACTTTTCTAAATGAATCAAGAGCATCACCAAGAAATACTCCATACGTTGTGGTGCCCTCAAACTACACATGTACCCACATGTACCTCACACAAAACCTTTTTCTTACGGTTAAAATCTAATTTGTCATTACCCAGGCCCAACTATATCTTCCTCCTACAAGCCTTACACTAACAACGCAGAAACCTCAAGATAAATAAGCTTGTCTTTTAACTACCTCAGAATTAATTACCATGATTTTAGTAATAGCAAACTCAATGTTAATACTTACGACATGATTACTTTTAACGAGTATTCAGATTTCAGTCTTATAGTGCACACATACAACCAGGAAAACAATCAGTTATTTCCAGCACGACAAATTTACTGTCAAAGTAGCAGGAGCAAAAAGAAATATCCAAAAAAATAACACTTCACAATAATCACATGATGAACACTACTATAACCAGGGTTTTCAACTACTTCTACAATAATGGAGGATGTGACAACGCAATCCCCAAGAGGGTGCTGAACTGAAGTACTCAACGGCCAACAGCTATATAATTTTGTTTAAACAACATATAAATATTTACGGATGTCTACATGCCTAAACTAACTGTCGTTAACTAATCCAAAGACGTAAAAATCATCAGGTTGAAAAATTAATTAAATATTTGTTTAATCGTTCTCTGTTTATGAGAATCGCTTCATTTAATATAAATAAAGATAATCACCATTCGTACCATTTGAAGTACTGCAAGTATAATCATTCCTAAGAATTCATTCCTAACACAGCACAGGCCAATTCCTAGAAATATTCTAGATACTAAAATTTAACGACACGTTGTCACCGACAACCTTTATTCCTTTAGAGAATCAATTTTCTTTTCCTTTTCGCAGACATCAACATTAATCCGTATAGGTACCTATTTTATTATCCAATAAGTCGAAAAAAATACAATTTCTTCCATAATAGTATTTATCCCATTAAAATCAGATTAAAAATTTACGCCTAAGGGAATTACTATTGAAAAGAGGCACGCAGGCAGGCAAAGTTAAACACATACATGTACATTATATCACGACAAGAGGAACACACTAGACCAGCCAGAAGAATCTAGAACAAAAATAAATTATCCATAATGGACTCACATTAACTGAATCCTCCTCTTCATAAAATCCTGTTAGATATCATTAGTTGATTAAACAAGAAGATTGTGCCAACAATTTAGCAATCACAACCGTTCCTTTAATCTACAACAATAAAGGATACCTGCGATAAGGCCCCTTATCGCACGTTTCTTGTTCCCCAGTCAAATTTACATTGCACACACCTGTATTACGTACGCCGCATTAAATTTGATCCATTCCATTCCATATCAGCACTTATAGAATGAACACGAAAAAATAAATGAAAATCCCTCATGATTATACTGCCTTATCATTTTCTTCTTATCCTTCCATAACAATAAAAATGCTTTATCAGCATATAAAATTTCAAATAATATAAATGAACGTGTATGTCAACCACTAACATCAATCAAAAAAGAAAAAGCGCGTTTCGCTTGAAAAATAATTTATACTTCTTACGAAACCCGGTCATCACGTAGTCACGAGGACATCCAAATTGCTTCTACCACATTTTTACTAATACGTTATCTAAATAAAGGAGACTCACACACACAAGTACAGTGTACAGTGCTAAATACAAAACGAAGAAAAAAATTCTTTTACATAAATAGCAACTTCAAAACTCTTCAATTGTTATTACTTCTGACTAGAATTCAATGATTACAAATCCTCAGAGAAATCTCAGGCTTATAATTTCCTCAATATCTCCAAAGATAACAGCCTAACCCATTCTTATAATTAGGAAGTGTGTGAACATCAAATAAAATCCCATATCTCCAAACTTCAAAACAATTTCATCCATTCCACCATCATCATCTCATCCACTCAAAATACTCTTCTCATTCTAACAACAGCGAGTGAAATTTCGACTGTAATAAAAGCACGGAGGAGAAATTTTCTTCCCAGTATTAATATCTTTCATCATTCTCATCATCACCTTGAAATACACATTAAATTACCAATGAAATTACATGGACATGCCTACATAAGCTGATTATTACCAATTTGACTTCAAAGGTTTATAGACATGACCGCAAGCTCCTTTAGAACATGTCAATACGGTGTAGTACAAAGGGAAAAGCCCATATTCTAAAAACACCATATAATTACTCCGTTCATCTTCTCAAAACTATGCGCGTATCTCCGGCTCACTAGGCCCTGTCAAGACCAATGGTACTAATAATAATAATAATAAACACGTAGATTGTCAATTCAGCTTGAAGCAAAAGGTAAAAACAAGTAATTAAATTCTAAACTGGAGAAAACTTCAAAGGAAATCAAATCAAGTTATGAAAGTACCCACTTCAGGCTAACAGCTAACATAACATCAGGGATGAAGGAAAAGAATATTATTAAAATTGATGAAACACGTGCTGTGCAGCACGCGCCTCTCTCTCAAACCATGGAAAATCGCTCACATCATGGAAGAAACACACATCCTCATCCTCCTCCTCCATATAAAAAACAAAAAAATGCCGAAAAACACATTCATATAGAAGATTTGAAACGACGACACAAGCTTAAATATATATACCCACATATATAATATCCTTTAAATCATATTCTATTTCAACTTGACCATTTTCACCTGAACGCATAAAAATGTCATGCAAATCTTAATTATGCTTAGCGATCGAAAAAGTTGATACAAAGCCAAAATATTTTTTTAATATAAGTATTTCTACAGGAGCAACTACTCACTACACGGAGCAAAGAAAAGAGGCAGTTTACTCACTTCCAGCCTAACATCAACTATGCATTGGTACCCAAGAGCGGTAAAGAAAACTTTAAGAAGCTTTACTCTCACACCCCATTTACATTAAAAGCATAAAATCCTCCAAGGAGCTTCTTTCATATTTAGCAGCATGCACACACAAAATCCTGCTACATACTACTACTACTACATGGAAAGATGAAGAGCAGAGTAAAAAAAAGTATGTAAATAATTTATTTATGTTTCTTTTTTCCTCCTTCCACACAGCGAGCAACATGACAATAGAAGCACACTTACCATGAGTTGGATAATATCAAGCTCAACCAATATTATGCACAGTTTTCTACCAAGGAATAGGCTTCGTATAAAACTGTGTACATGGATTTGTGTATGAATTTCCTTCACAATCACTTGACGTGTATGCATCTTTCAAAAGTAACTCTATCATTGTCAGGTTATGTATCTCACTCTCCCTCTCGTCGTCATCATCCATAAACAAGGAACTATATTTTCGTTTCAAAAGTTTGTTGTCAGAATCAATTAGAGTCAAGGTTTCAGAGAGAGCTTCCCTTAATAACAATAATATACTTCCAGGAGAGTTACTACATTTTTTTCCTTGTACGATAGTTACTATATAGTACCAACCAAACTCTGTAAGACCTACGGGTATGTATCGGAGTATAAACCCACATTTTTTATATAGTACCAACCAGGAGCTTTTCCCAAACCCACACTACAGTATTGTATATGTATATCTATATACATTTTGGAGAGTGAGTGGTAGTGAATTCAATGTATGCACAATTTGTTAAACGACAGTAACCAGTAAAAAGCAATCATTCGTCTACATTTTCCCTTTCATTCTTCACTCCTTGAATAGGAAAAATTACTCAACTTATCGTTAGCTAACAATAAATGTAAATCCTCTCTCTCTACCATTTTACTTCTCTAACATTTAATTCTCAACTCTATTGTTAGGAATCCTCGTTTTCTTTCTTCAGGCTTGAACATTTTGCATTCAAAAATTATTAAAACCCTAAACTTGCCCTCTCACTCCTCCAACTTTATATAGTAGTAGTAATGCATTTTACATGCTTGTAGTATAGTATTGGGTTCAAAAGTATAAAGTCAAGTGTTATAGTACTGTTAGTACATAGTACATGTAAAACTGAGGAACTTGAAAGAGAGTTGCATTTATCTCTCTCCTTGTAATGCACTGTTATCTCTAGTAATTTCCAAAGAAATACAAGTGTAGTATTCATGCATATTTGAGATGAGAGAAAATACTGCTCATTTCGACATGCTCAAATGTTTTCCTAGATATGGTCAGAGTAGGACTACTTTCAGGAATTAGAATAGAAACGAGTCATGAGAATATTACAACACTTTAATGTTTCAACGTTACTTACTTACTTACTCAGTTATAGGCAGAGAGAGAGAGAGCATCATAACATGGAACTCCTTGAAATTTCTTTATCTGGGAAATAACCTCGCGTAACCTACATCATCCAAATGCATGGACTTAAACAAGTCCTACAGACAGAGAGAAAATACTCAAGATGAGAGCACTACACATGGAGAAGGTTATAGTAGTAGTTGAAAAGGAGAAGAAATCAGAGAGGTTAGAGCAATATTAATATCACACAATTCGTAGAGATAGATATAATAGCTACTCAGTCAGATATACTATAAACAACTTTATCTCTGCAGTCTAGTGGATGTTTTTATTCCGTCAATTTTCGTCCCTCCCTTTTAATATATGCGTGAAAAATCTGAAGACCGACGAATCATCATTCCAGTTAAAAGGGTAGTCATTGAGAGATGCTCCATTCGATATACTATTTTGAGCCACATATTTACCCGGCTCATCACAACCATTGGAAATTGAACAAGAGTAGCTTTAATAATCTGTCCTCTACATGACTACATGACATATTAGTTATATTTTTTAAAGCCCACATTCTATTTTCTTTTCATACGTTTGCTTTAAAAATTCTGTATGAAGTGTGGTAGTAGAACACATCTACATACCGTCACGCTTTTTAACTTCAGGTCTCTCTTTTCTATATTTCATTAGTCTCCCTGTTCATGCCGACTTGCACGTGTGTATCTATAGTAATAGTGTACCATAAGGCAAATACCAACTCATCATGCATGCTACCACTACACGGAGAATTCGTGCATTATTATTACAACTACTAGTAAGTCAGGAAGTCACAACCTTGAGATAACCATTGAGAAAATTTCAACGGTTTCATCTTGTGAGCTCTTCCCCTTCATCCTTTATTAGAACTCAATGCGTTTTATACTGCATACTGCACACATATACATAAGCACATGAAGACATGACCAGACCACGATTGAAGAAGTATGTATACGTTCAAGATGGTCTCCAAGTAGGAGAAGTAACACACCAATTTACTTTTCGGGAACAATGTCTATATGACTTTGATTCCAGTATATACTTGGAATTGTGATCTATACTATACTCTCTTTCGGAATTCCTTAGCTGCGTGAGGATGTCAGCGAATGGTTTTTACTGACGTTGGTATTTATCTAATGTGTCAGTGAATTTGAATCCTTCGACAGAGGGTTAAAGCATTATTGTCTAGAGTGAAAAATAATTCAGCAGAAACCTTTACTGATATCCTTTGAGTTTCGGAGTAGCATAAAATAGGCATAGATTTTTCCTGTCACCTGATTTTCAGCCAGACCTGCTTTGCAACAGGGCTAGTAATAATACCACTGCACCCAGAAGATGCAAAAGTCAGTAAAAACTATTTACTGACATCCTCACGCTGCTCCTTGCATCTCCTCAGCCATTGCATTTTTCATAGCTCTTTCATTTATACCTCAAGATATTTAAAATGTATCATTTTCCACCGGAGCTCCAAACGGATTTAAAAAAATGAGGAAGTCAAACAAGTCTAATTAAGTCCTATTTTAATCAAATCTACTGAACTAAACAGCGCATGAAGGTATTCAGCAAAACTGGTTAATTCTGTAGGCAGTTTCATACATTCCGTCTTAGGAACGCACTCAGACATATAAATAGACAGGAACAATAAAATCACTATAGCGTTGCACAAAGAATTCGACTGTGGAATATATTCATAAAAGGTGAAACACAGTGAAACCATTGAATGAAATCCAGGAGAAATGCAAACAAAAATTGACAAAGTCTAAGGGACATTGAAATTACTATGCCTTCCCTCAAGAGACATAATGTATAATGCACTGAAAAGAGCAATGTACTTAATACAGAACCCACAAGCTGTATAAGAATAGAATAGGAGCTCACTCGTACATGCACGCTTTACTTAATTTGTAAGGAGAAGATGAAGAGGCCGATGAAAAAGCTGTGTTTCAAAAAAAACCGGGTAGGACCCATATAGTACTAGGAGCAGCAGTGGTGGTAGCACACAACTTAATCGGAAACAGACGACAAGGAATGGAGGATTGCGTTGGATCATATCCTTCGTCCTATCATCTCATCCCTTCCACATCCATACACCACAATTACTTCACTACTTACTTAAACTGAATCGTTTACTTCCAGCAAGTGACTGGTAGCAAACGTATAACTGTCCTTAACCAACTGAAGTTACGTTTTTTATACATACTCACACATACAAACCCTGTTACTTATTAGACAGGCATATGTACTGGGATACCATGATGCTAACTTGAAATCCTCACCGCCTACCTGGAAGATAGATGGATTCTTAGCACACATACAGGGACAGGAAAGAGTTATATACCAGTACTTCCGAAAAAAATACAACTACCTTTTATGTATGACTACATTACACATTTATTCCAACTACTTAACTTGTTCTAACCTCTAGTGCATGCGTGCATAAGTTGTTCAAGTAAATAGTTAAACCACAGTTCCCTACATTATATACATATAGTCCTTTACCCTGGAAGAATACCCCACGAAGAAATTTTTGGCTCAGCTAGCAATGAAGACACATTTTTTATACCAATACTAGTCAACATCCTAGTGTAAAAGTATTTGCTACAACATAGGTTTAAAAGTACATGCTCCCTATATTTCTTTCTTTACCACAATTGTTACGTCCAACAGAATGCACAAACAACAAACATTTATTGTATAAGCATAGTATAGTATTTGCCTCTCTAAAGCCTATACAGCTCCGCATGATAATACTTCATGCAAAAGAAAGTACCACTTATACCATCTAACATGTGATTGCAATCTGCGAAGAAAAAATCTTATGAGCAACATTTACAAGTTCCCATTGTATGTAACTAGGTATAAAACAAACGAATATATATGTATTCATTAATTCCAGGTCCCCGCTTTTCAAATAATTATACTAAAAATGCACTGTGGTATAAATACGAGCAATGGTAAATTAAGACAGAAACAGACGAGACAGCAACGATAATTGCACTATTTCAAAACCATGCCCGACATAGTCCTCCTCAAAAAAGGGGAAATGCAAGCGATACAATTAGTAGTCAAATGTTCTATTATTACGAGCTACCCTGCACATTGTTCACGCACAGCATAGGAACACGAGAACCTGGAGTCCCTATGAAAAAACCCGGACGCCGATGACAATATCTTAACACTTGAATATATTCAAGCTACGCGGAATGTGAGCAAGGCATTCCAAACCAGCATAATATAACTCACATATAAGTCAACTCCACACGCATGTCACCAGGAAATATATGGACCAGATAATGCTTACTATTTGAGACATCTACATAAGCCTGGAGTTTTCCTCAAATCAAACAACCATTCATGCCATCCCACAAGAACATTCTTTAAAATAAAAGACCAGTGAAGTAACCAACAGTAATTGCTCACTGCATGTGTAACTAACTATCGTCGTCGGCTAAAATCAAAAAGGAGCTAAAAATTTTCCAACGTAATGGCATAAATTTCAGAAATAACCCTTTTCCAATTTAGTCGACGAATATTTGCAGAAATGAATGGGAAGGGAAGCCCCGAAAAAAATCAAGACCTGAGGAAACCCCCGGTTTACTCATGGCTGTCTTGTTTTAATCTCTTTAAGACTGACGGTTTCCTCAACAAAGTCCTATTCCAATACTCAAAGTGAGACATCTCACTCTCAACCCAACTTTCAAGTCTCAATCCATATAAAAACAAATTGGCGTCACCCTTTTTTTCCTCAGACGACACATTTTCAATGGAAGAATGTCACCTACGAACTAAAACCCCCACGGAACACATTTCATGAGAAACCAGACAGTTATCCGGGAAAATACCTTTCACTGCCAACACCCTTCAATCTATGTACGTCTACACATTGGCTTGAGACGCTTAAGCACATGTCGACTAAAAGCACTTAAACAAAAACATAAATACATTTCGTATTCACATTCTTATCAACTGAATCTTTAAAAAAAACCTTTGTGCGGAACTATTACTAATTCTTTAAGAGATAGCATGCAATTCATTTTTACATTACACTTGCTAAAATACATTTTTAGGGTCAACGAGATGACAATGACTGGAGGAAAAACTATCCAAGCCATGATAACTCTGAATCATTCAGAGCCACTTCTGTGCAAGCGGTTAACTGTAAGTCTTATTAAACGTTCCCAAGCGGATTAATTGGCAATTATGAATTTGAATCTGTACATTAACTAGAGCTCAGACGAGGACACTAGCAACACTTAAACTCCACAGAGTCATAATTATTCCCTCCCACTTTTCCACTAACAAGGCTGCAGCAAGGAAAATTGCACGGGTAACGTGTTCCAGCCAACCGAATCCTGTTCCTACACTACCTACATATGTACTTAGTACACGTATAATTTTGTCCCTCGAAGTTTTTCAAGTGAACGTTTTCCCAAATCCAAATCCCCATATACCGGGAAACCAGCACATGCCTAGAGCCATTGTTTATGATCAGAAACACACTTTTAGGTTCGCTGGTTTCCTTGTATCAACTAACCTTCTCGGTTAAGCATATTATAAGGAAGGCCTGCTTCTCTCATATGGTGGTGATACTCACTCCAGAGAGAGGCCGTGCCGTAAAAAAAAGTGTGCAGACAAGAAGCTAAAGACCGAGCAGCTTTCCCATATATGTTCATTTTATTCTGAAATAAGAAGTACATTTGCAATTTTCTTAGTGCTATTTCTCTAACTCCACGTAATAGATTGTAGTTGTGTAGGTTAGGTAGTGAGTTTTATGCGCATTAAACAGGGCTTTTACTATAGCCTAGGCCTTAGACATTTATTAGACTACATGTCATTGTATTGCTCATTAGTTCAAATGGATGTTGCATGTTTTGAGGGTGAAACATTCACAGGATACAGTAAATAGGATTTTTCAGCATGACTGCTATTCTGCTCAAGCAAGAGTATCGATCCAATTACCTTATGGAATATACTTTTCTCGCTCTCTCCTTTCTCTTTTTCCCTCTCCTGGTCATGCATTTTCCTAATCCATGTGTGTGCAGGACCAAGTATAAAATTTCCGCATCTTCTTATATATTTGTTTTGTAGAACACTCTTGCATACTAACCACATACCAAAAACACTGCCCCTGCTGCATGTAAACTGTCACGAAATAGCACTCTACAGTAGTAATGTTGTACTTACTCTGATAAAATATGCATACCTACTTGAATATATATACCATGCAATGCATATCCAATGTACATATATGAAATCCAATGGAAGTTCACGTAAAAACCGAAGGAATGTACATAGGTTAGACCTGGTTATATATTAGCTCACGGTTGAATGTCCAATAATAAGTGAATACATGCATATATATCTATGGCTGATACTTTTCGCCTTACGCAAATTCCGAAGTGGGTGTACGTGGTCTGTTTCCAAGGGTTTAATTACGTCTTTAGCTGTTCACACTCCTCCGAACATATATGGCTACATATAAAATTAGCCTTTTCCTCCAGGTTTTTCTACTCCAACTGTTTTCTCCCTTAATGGTAATAATACTAATACTGGATGGAAATTCTCTAACGGGGTGTACATACATTAAAGCTTTAAATTGAACACACAGTAGCGACAGTGGTAGTGTAGCATCAGGTAGTAGTGAGAGGAAGCTTCCCATAATTCTTGAACCATTTGGGTGGTAAATTTCCTTCAGCCAACTCCCGTCCTATTATGCAACTTCAATAACGTCAGTTCCCCTTTTAGCAAACAATGCATTCATGTCTGATACTCCCATAGCATATACATTTCTATAGGACACAAGAATTTGAATTGAAACTTTATCCTCAGCTAAACTGTTATTCAACCAAGAGTAATGGATTCATGAGCAGGCTCAGAACAGCTGGACTATTTTCAAAATTTCTAAGTTACGTTTGGAGAACAAATAGTGTAAACTCTAAATGGGCTCACGCTATAATGAAGGAAGCATAATCTGAGATAATTACAGAAACTGTAATAGCCATTATTTTGTCATATAATTATGCGAGAACAAGATGAAAGAATTAAAGTAGAAAGAAATTAGCAAATTTTCGAGGAGGGATAAAGTCACGAGTAAAACACACCCGCCTTGACATTCATTCCTGGGTAAGGATACAGAGAAGTAGGAGTCACGAAAAATAGTTGTGCTAGCAAAAGAGTGAGTGAGAAAGAGGCGAGAGAAAAAAGAATCCGATAAATCTTTCGGTTCGGGGCTGAAGTTAAAGGAATAATAAATGGCCCAATGAAGAAATCAGAACGGACCGGTGAAAAGAGAGAGGAGGGTTCATTTTGTTATTTGGAAGAGTCATTATTCTTGATAGTGGAAGCCCTGGCAGAATCCTTTAAAAGATAGTAATAGTGTATATAAATGTAGGATTTTTTGTCAAGAGACAAACCCACCAGCCAAATTCTCTTCTTGTTTGTAAATCTTCAAACAATCCCTTCTTAAGACGCTTCTTTTGTCGCATTATAAGTGTTAAAAATCCATAAAAAAGGCATCTTAAAGACAATACGGACACATGATGTGTGAATGTTTCTTATTTTTCAAAACGATTTTTCCGACTTTCCTAGACATACATTAAACAAGACAAGGCTAAAATTAACAATCCCTAGCTTACTTGCAATAACCAAAAGGTGTTTAAAAACTTAATGTTACAGGACATATGAGCGGGAATCACATATGCATGAAGGTCTTTATTATTTTTAAAACTTATACCGAACTGCGATAATGGAGGAACAAGAAAATCAAGGGGACACAACCGACTCCTTAGGTAATTTCGAGTATATTTAACAAATATTAAGGAAATATTGAACAAATCGTATATGTAGATGTAAATACATAGTTCGAGGTTGATTGAAAACGAATTTATAAACAAGTAATTTTCCAAAGTTATAAGTTATAATTTATGGTAGGAGGATGGAAAAATTTATGAAACGTATGGTTTCAATTAAATGTCAGTGAGTGGGTATCAAAAACGGAGTCATCGGTAAGGGAACATTATTCGGACCGTTTATGAAATACTTTAAGCCACTTCACTGTATGCAGCCGCTATCGAGGAGGCCTATTTGTAAGTTTGAAACACAGAGCCTCTAGGTTAAAATTACATTGTAAAAATAAATTACTTGGCTGTAAATCGATTGCGTTCATAGAGACGAAAAGGAACGCGAAGGGGTTTAGATATTTAGAAAGTATAGCTCGCTACTGAGGCTACTGAAAGGAAAATGGGAGCACTGCTGGGTCTATTTTCCAATTTGTAAGTTGCGCTTGAGAGAGAGTATATGGATGCAAGGAAGACAAAAAGGTTTGTGTGTGTGACTGCTGAGAGCTGTATAATGATAATTATTATTAAGGGAATCGATCTGCTGTGTGTTTTGGAGCGAGAACGATTAATAATAGTAAGTTTAAGAGAGCTTTTGGTATAGACAAAAGCACATAATAGTAATGAAAATGACAAACTCACTGGCTATCACAGTCATTTTCATCGAGGCTTCCCCCAGGAGATGTCATTCCGTTGTTTGAGGGTCCGGTGGGCATTGCGGAATTAGTCTGAGGATTAGGATTGTATCCACTGGAAGAATTTCCACTATTATCCAATTCAAGGTCACTCGGTGCGGCGAGTGGTGGACAACACTCACTTTTTACTGAACTGATATTTATATCACTACTAGGTAGACAAAGTGATGATGCGGAAAGTTTATTGTCCGTTGCTCGGTAGACAGAATTGCCGTTAGGTTCAGCCTTGAAAGAATTATCCGAAGGGGAAGAAGAATCACTAGGAATATTGTGACCGTCAGCAATCGTAGCAGTAATTATCGGAGAACTTTCTTCCTGTTGGGTGACATTGTCCAGCATATCTTGGTCAACGGATGGATTTACTAAAGTGGAAAAATTACTTTCGGGGTTATTTGTGGTAGATGAAGTCGTACCAGAAGATGAACAAGTATTAGGTAAGCCGGAGTTATTATTGATACCGTTACCGTTGTGAAAAAGAACTGCTAAGTCTGCTTGTGCACTGTTAGCCGGCAACTGAGTCCTAGGATACGGAGCACTATTTGACCGGTGTAACTTGGCCGACAGATGATTTTCAGTAATTTTACCAGCAGTGCTTCCGTTTGTCTGATGATGATGTTGAAGCTGCTGTGAGAGTTGTGGCTGGCAGTGGCTAAGCTTACTAACTCCGGTGGCAGCAGATGTTGTAGGTGTGAAATTCGTGGTTGTACGCACGGTCGTCACTGACGATGAACTGACGGAGCGGGCTGAGTTGTTGTTGGCAATGATGGTGTTCTTCTGGACGGGATTTGTTGTTGAGGATGTGATGGAATTCAAGCTGGAGCTACTGCTACCGTTGTTGTTCAGATTGCTCAAACTTGAACAGATACTCAATTTATCCGCAATTGTTTTCAGGCAATGCAAAGACTGGGGTGTTTCGCTAGAGGTCATTTCTGGATTGTAGGCTCATACGGCTCATTGCTGAACCTCACGATCTATGTAAAATACAAGAAAAGTCATTTTGTCAATTATATAACAATAGTTTCAAATATATCTGAATTACAAACTTAAACTTAGTCATTATTCTTTCTACTTCTACGCCACTAATAATTTTACAACCACTTTTTACAATTGCCTCACAACAATTTCTGTCCACAAACTCGGCACCTTCTAATTTTAAATCCTCTCTCCTGCGTACAAATTCAATTAGTTCATTCATTTCAACTTCGCCATTCGTGTACAAGTAAGTATCAACCTGAATTTAAATTAATTATCCTTTTCCTATTCCACTTCTAGCCCTGACAACAATTCCCTTTAATTGCTACAACTACATATGACTTAGAGCACAAGCGTGTATAAATAGCAACCATCATGCAAACCAACAATGTCTAGGAGTAGTCTCTCCCAGCAGCAAAAAACAATATCAATGACTACACCAACCCTAGCTTGTATTCAACACCGCCTGGGAATGCACATATGACTCCAAGAACCACAGACTTGATCACTTTACATCATACAAAAAGATTTGGGACATCGCTATACACAACAAGTCACGTGCATTTGATTGAATATCTCAGTCCCGTAATTCTCTTCACAATCGTTGTATTGCTAATGGTACGTGCCAAAATCCCTCTCGTCAACATGTAACTTCGTTGCCAGAGCTGTGTCACTCATTCGTGCTCAATTCTAATGACTTCTTATACACATTGCCAAAAGCATTTCATACCCTTTCTTCCTCTCCCATCTCACCAAGACTCCCGCTTCTTTCACCGTGATCATGTACAATACCAGTGCCATTCCCAAGACTTCGTCTCTCCAACACCTTATAGTTCCAACCCAACCACATCCTTCAGGTGTTTCCCACACATGTTTCCATACATATGCCTTCATACTTTACACAACTGCAAAATTCATCAACCCTAGACACTCCAAGAACTCCAGTGGAAAAAAAATCTAATAACAAAATATTCTCAACAACACACTTAACCAACAATAAAAATAAATCGATGAAACATCCACATCTGTCAGCAACTTGTTTCATCACACTTGCTCGACTTCCCCTTCCGCTCTTCCAACTCACTATGTGTGCATATGTACAAAATCCACG
Source organism: Spatulosminthurus flaviceps (assembly GCA_034693705.1). Taxonomy (NCBI): domain Eukaryota; kingdom Metazoa; phylum Arthropoda; class Collembola; order Symphypleona; family Sminthuridae; genus Spatulosminthurus; species Spatulosminthurus flaviceps. The sequence continues at coordinate 16,759 of JAQFXU010002189.1, forward strand.
ACAAAAACATCCACACTCCTAACCTACAGAACACATACCTGAAACCTACCCAACTCTTCCCATTACATCAAAAACGATTATTTTAATTATTTTTGAAACCATACACACCACTGCAAGAATAATTAAAAATCAAATTTAATACTCAACCTTATTAGCACCTTCACAATATATCTTATCCATCTCTACAAAAAAAGCCACACTAGACTTCAAAGACAACGACTCAATAATAATCCCCTGACACCTTACACGCTGTGCTCCAACCTCCCATGCATTTTAATGCCCGTTAAAGAACAATCTGCACGATCAAAAAACAAATGGGAAAAAAAGTTGGCTTCCTTTCTGACAGGAAAACAAAAACCGCTGTGTACGAGATCCAACATAAGCACTTATAATAAAAGGACCGTCATCGTGTACATATCTACAAAGCCTAGCTTCTTAACAAACTACCATGTGGATTCCTTCATACTCTCGTATTCTTCTTCTTCTTCTTCTCCATAGAAAATGAAAGAGGCAGAAGAAAAAAACTGAAAGTTACATAATCACCAACCAAAACATACAATCAGAGATTATACACATTACAATAACCCACCATTCATTACCAGTTGCAGACCTTACCTTGCTTCAAATTACTTTATGTAATATACATAAAATACTTACACTTTAACATGTACTACTTAAATGACAAAAAAAACACAACTCAAATGCCTTCTACATAATCTTCAAGGCAAAGGCAGTACACAATTAAACAGGAATAAATTATTCAAATCCAACTAATTGTATCTGCCCACGCCTTCCTAATTCTCAATATACACAAAAACTTCTACCCTGCCTTTTCATCATATTCAACACATTCAAATATCCTTAAACTTAAATGTAATTTAAGCCTTCGCGAAACCTTTGAATAACTCCAACAATCTTCGACCTATGTTCTTCCAAATCACATCACCGTCCCAGTTGCACAATAATTCCTTTCTTCTTTATAAAGTAATAATAATAACAATAAATGGTAATTCCAATTCCATGAGTCAAGACTGACAATGTCCGTGGTATATACTGAGTGAGCTAAATCCCAATCGTCAACTGTAATCTTGCAACTTGCAACAAAACTTAATAATAATGCAGCTCAAAGACTAATTTTTTTCTGTCCCTAGTAAGAAGAAAGTAGTGCATTATCATTAGCAACTATATATAACCTATTAATATACAAGTCATGCGGTTTGAAAGAAAAAACTTTAATTTATGCTGTAGATTTAAACTATTCTCACGTGCTTATTGCCTACAATGACAAATTAATTAGCAAGTCCTACCCTTGCGCCGCCATGCTAGAACTTCCAATTCTAAACACTTCTTTAATATTTCCGAGTATATAGTTATAGTTTATTTCAACTAGAAATAACAGGGAATTAATTTTACAATTAAAAATTCCTCTATTATATAAAAACTCACAGAGCGGATTGATAGCTCCCGCCTTACATTCCCTAATTGCTACAATGCTACATGTGATATAAGTAATTTAGTTTAGTCGGCTACAAAATTCGCACAAGCCTGATATAAAGAGCGACACTGTTTAAATGCTGATTTGATCATAATTTAGTTCGATTGATGCAAGAGCGAGACTTGAGAGCATTGTACTTGCTCCATATAATGTAAAGTGCAGGATTAAAAACGTTTAGCCTCTAAGGTCACATTTAGAGTTGGCTACAAACGCAAGAAATTCAAGATGCTCTTAAATCTTGAAGTTATTACTTATTTATCGTCCCGGAAAAAATAATACCTAATGCTGAAGTATTTACAACGTGGAGTCGTGCATTTTAAATTTATAAGGATAATCATGGGAGACTTTATAGGTATAGTTGTGTTGGGATGTTGTTCACTTAAAAGTTAAAAGGGAGATAAAACTAAGGCAGACGGATCATTTCAATATTTTGACTCTCTCGGGCTCTGCGCTCTGTTTACACACTTCAAGTTGAGATATAAATTGAAGTTTAAGTAGATCGTCAACGGATCTGACATTTTATGTACTTTTACTGACACAGAAATTTTGTAACAAAATACCCGAGAGCAAATTTTAAAATATAAATGCTCATATGGATATTGATGACTACATTTCAATCAGTAAAAATAGGTGGCAATGAGGCCATGAGGCGGATTGTGAGCTGAAGCTGAAGGTATCTAAAACATCCAAATAGAGAAGGTGGTTTGGGTGAAACACGAGTGGAATTTTGTGGCTTTATGATACAGTATACAGAGACGTTGAGATATTTTTGCTTTATATGTTTTTGTATCTTGAGCCATGAGTTAAACTGGAAATAAATATAACTATGGAGTCATTTATGGTCACACTGACGAACATCTAATTTTTATTAATGAAGCTATTTACGTTGAGTAGATGTATAATATATAAGTATATATAAGTATATATTAAAAGGAGGAGTAGAGTTTACGTACTGTGTAAGTGAGAAAAACAAGTGTGATTGTACACAGTGGCAGGAGGGTTTCAAATGTCACACTTCTCCAAAATCACACTGGAAATCAACAAATGAAAGAGATCTGGCCCGGAGTGGAACTGTTATTGGAAACTTGCACACACTTGTGTATATATATAACTTGTTGTAATTTACAAATGTTTGTGCTGATGCTTTAGGTTTTTTTCACTTGTCTGTGTTGGTTTCAATGTTGTATTTATTTTTTGTATGTAATTATAATGTGACTTAAGGGCACACTGAAACTCTTGCACTTTCTGCCATTGAATGTACTGGCGATTTTACACAACTTATTATGTACGTACGAGGATTAGATATGAAGGAGAGAAAAAGTTGTGGGGAAGAGAAAAAATAATAATAGAAAAACACACGACGCTCTGGTTCCTTTCCACAAACTGTGAACTGAGAGCTGACTGACAGTCAAGAGGGAAGATTCTGTAGACTCGGCGTTGAAAGTCAATGAAGAGCCACACACTTGCATGCAATTGCTATCTCATCTCAAGCCTGCCTCATCCGTCCGTTCCTGTATATGTCATGTGTGTTGTGAGCAAGGTTTGTGTATCTCTGTCTCTTCTAACAACAGTCTGTACGGGCAGATAGCAAGAGTATGAAATAAAAGTACACAGAGATAAAGTCCAACTGCTAAATGCTGGCTGGCAGTGAGTTTGAGAGAATTGAGTGAAAACACCCTCCCATAAAGTGGAAATTGGACACAGTTCGATGTAGATGATGTGGCTACACAGTCGTACTGTATGGTTTCATATCAAAGCAAAAGCCAAGGGGTTTTTATGCATGTATTTATAGTAATGGTATAGTGGCTCAGTTTTAACTGCATGTAGTGGCTGTATATAGTGACAAAGCTAAATAGCGAAAATAAATTTGAACATCGACAATAATATATTTGGTAAAGAACTAGTGGTTTGAGTATTTATGCCGTATTATCACTACTTTTCCGTCTGTATGCACGCCCGTTGGGCAATGCCATGGAAGCGGTGATTACTGGCTTCGTTTGCTCTAGTATCATAAGTACTAACTACAATTCCGACAGTGGCAGTGGTTACCAATATCCTATTCACTCGTCTCCATTTCCAACCATTAGTCTTTACTTTTCCTATACACATTTCTCTATATATCAACATTTTTAGTTAGCTTTAAAGTTAGCATGGAACTCACGAATATATTGCAGTCGTTGGTTATAACTTGAGAGTATAGTTTTAGCATGGATGCATGCAGGAAAGATATGGTAGTTTTTCAAAATGCTTCATCAGCAGTTCGGCATCGTACATCATATAACTTATACAGAGTGTCATGCAGTTTAATGTTATACTCAAGTTAAGGACGACTGAGCAGATGAAACTCATACATAAACCCGCACTTGACTCCCGATAATTTCCCCCCTATACAATACTAGATAGATACTAATGGTAGTCTACTAATGTATAGAAAGTATTACTTGTGAAACTTTGAGTTACACATGCACTGTCAAGTGCTAAACTCCAAGACCGTGTCATCATTTAACATGTACTTGTTGTCGTACAAACACTCACTCATTTGTACACTTGACGTATACGAAACCTCTGATTAAAATCTACAGTCTGCATCGAAACATTTACACTATTTTTTATAATCGAAGAGTATAGAGGGTATTTCTACTCCATTTTCTTTTTCATTTAACAGCGCCACTATTAAATTAGGTAGTTGCTCCATATCAATACTCTGCCTATACAGAGCTTTTAAAATTAAGTATTTTTTACCCCCTATCCAGCCTCAGTTATTTTGTGAGGTCCTACTATAAGTGCATATATATGATTGTGGTAATTTTAGAGATAATGGTTTTCCTTCTATCAATACCACAACCACACGTTTACTATATCCAGGGGGAAAGGGACAAGCTGGAGGAAAATTATAAAATGAAGTTGCTACCAGAGGAAATTTCCTACGGCTAAACTTCTATTTCGGGCTATCTGAAGGTTACAAGTTATAACTGCGAATTTATCAATAAAAAATACACAAAACAATTATATAATAATTATCATAGACGAAACCTTAAAGCTGGATTGTTGTGAATACTTATTGACAGCTGGGACACTGTCAAAGGAAAACATGCGTCGAATCTGTCTCTAATAAATTCGTAATGATTCCTGTGAAAAGTAGAACATTGAGTATGCAAATGATTGCGAGTGGTATTTGACTTGACGCTTGACGACATCAATGTAGTACTATCAGTGGGAAATTATTCCCAAACGTTGTTGTCACGCTGCATAATTAATCATAATTCTACCACTGATAGTCACTGGCCCAAACATTTAATGTCACATGAAATAGTCGGAGGTTTTTTTTTGCGAAATTCTCCTATCTTATCACATACTTGTTAATATTGTTCAAATAAACTCATGTTCACATAACAGTTTGCAAAATTATGTCTATTCTCCCCCCTAAATCGATAGGAAAGTTCCCAGGAAAAATTGCGCTTCATTTTCAGCCCTGGTAGAGACATATTGCAAAAGTTAACTTGAGTTATTGCTGATTCCCTAGATTTGAGTTGATCGAATGCTAAAAGTTTTTTTACTCTGTTGCTCCTATATATCCCTTACAGTTAATAAAGTCTAGACCCCAAAAGTTTTTATTTAATTCAAGAATAAACTGAGAGTACGAGGGAAAAAATAGAACTTTTCAAATAAAATTTAGGTCACTCATAAGAAATTATGTTGCTAGAAAAGGTTCCCCATTTGTAAAGGAAAGAAGTGGTTGAGGATGAAATGTGAAGAATTTGCTAAAGAAAAAAACATTGGGTTTGACTTTTTTCTCAAAGACAGAGAGAGAGAGAAGAGAGAAGCAGATGGAAAGATTCCGGCTTGATTGAGAAATGGACAAATTTCTTGAATACTTTGTTCAACAATCCAATCAACCCAAGCCGAGCCTGTAGTGGAAGGAGTGGAACATTTAAAACTGAATTCACTTTCTGCACGCGTCTTCTCTCTCTCTCCCTGGTCTTTCAACTATCTCTTTTTCTAAATGATACCTTTTAATGCACACTAAGTTTTATCATAATGTACATATCTATGTAAGTACATCCTCCTCATCTTAAAAGTTTCCTTCCACCG
>JAQFXU010002190.1:0-22338 GCA_034693705.1 Spatulosminthurus flaviceps
GAAGTGTACATTGGTCGTAAAAATAGTCACAACAAAGATAAAATCTTTTGAACAAAGGTCAAAACCATGAGTCACAACAGTGCACCCACTAACAGGCACAAAGAGAACGAATGACAGGGCACAACAGGTCAAATAACAATAAACAGGTAAGGTTCCATGATTAAAATCGACATAATTAACATTATCAGGCTTGAATGAGATAATTACAATGGTTGCAGCATAGCTGCATACGTAAAACACATGAAGGTACATATATTGTAAGGTTTCAGGAACAACCGCATTAAGAAACAGGCTAATACATACATTTTTAGGTGTTAGGGTTGCCCAGATTAGGATTTTTAGGTAAAAATCTAGAAAAGCCACCGACTGTCTCAAACCTTGTGTGCGCATTGAGAATTCGGGAATAACAAAAATACAGGTTGACAGAGCATGGAAAACTGAGAAGATCTCATCGGGGGAATTCTGATCGGACAATACACACCCGAGGAATAAATTCCCAAAGTTCGGGGTTTTGATGAGTCTAGGACTGGGCAACGCAAATTTATACATTTGGTTGTATGGTGATTGTAGGAGCTGGTTAAGAGATAGGAAGGTGCTGTAAGGTGTGATACAATGGAAAATATACATAAACAGCTCCTGAATATAAACACATATTGAAATGAATGAACCAACCTCGGTAATAATAAATACAGGTCAACTTCCTCAAAAAATAAACAAATATTGTTCAATTGCGATTGAACAGTAACTCATTCCAATTTAAATTTTTTACCTCTTGCTTACCTAACTACATGTAAGTATGAAAATATTTACCGGGACACATGAACGGTCAAGAACCACCTAGAAAATCCAATCTTCGCAATCGAAGAGCTACACGATCAAGTTCAAGTGAAACTAGCGTTCAAGTTCGGGTCAAGTTCAAGTAACTCCAAAATTATACTTGAGCTTTTTGGGTCATAATCAAGTTTAATCTGTATATGTACCTGCGACCATACTTTTATCACACAAGTCATGTTCGTGTTCAAGTTCGGTAATATTACTTGAAGAAAATTTCATGATCAAGTTCAAGTCAATAATAGTGACGAGCGTAATCAAATTAAAATGGAGTTTTTTGCAGAAATTACTCCTTTTGGACTGAAACAGAAATTTTGTACAAGTTCAAGTCATGTTCTAGTTAGATCTTTTTACTTGAACCCGCGGAACTTGACATTCAAGTTCAGATTCAGTGTAAAATACCAGAAAACCCGAACTTGAATTGAAGTTCAGGTTGAAGGAATGTAAGGAAACATTTACTTAAGGCTTCATGGTCAATTCAAGTTCATGGTCAAGTTTGAAAATTACTTGACCCGAACGCAGCTCAACACCGACACATGCCAACAATTCCTAAGACGTTCACAATAGGGAAATTAACCTCCAAAAGTCGTCCGGATTATTTCTCAATTTGAAAAAAATTAACGATTTTATTTCTACATGATGTAACACTAGCTGCTATACTTAAAGCATTTTGCCTGGCGTACTTATTAGTTAAAATTACACTCACTGAACATACAAGATGGATGTTAGAATAGTAATGACAGGGTTCTGTCATAGTTTTATAACAATAAAAAAAATACAAAAAAACATTTAGGAAAAATTATTTACTAATAAGGCATAGCAGGGAAAATCAGTGAGAGCGCTAAGAGTCGAAACGCCTTTTAAAGTTAAAATAGAATGGTTTGGAGTTTCCGGCCGGAGACAAAAATTTAGTTTCACAATCGATTATCTATGACTGCGTCTTAGAAATAAATTACTAGCTATCGAATTTAGTGTTTACAAAAATACCAATCATTTTAAAAGTTTGTGTCCATATTGACTCGTGATGAGAGAGAACATGGTCTGTATTTTTTAAACCATGATAAATTACGCTGCTGTATTTTAATAGCCATATACAGTGAGGGTAAGGACCATCTTGCTCAATGATGATTTTATATTTAAAAACTACCGTAGCACAGTCAATAGTAATTACATTAGCAACTTATAAGCAGAATCAAATATGTTTTAATTTGCTTCATTTTATTCAAGACAAAGTGAGATCGTGGACTTATTCCAATTTGATTCTGAAATGAAAATGGACTTATTCCAATTTGTTTCTGAAAGATATTTTGGGGGCCGTGCATAGCATGTTAGGAGCCGAACTATCAATCAAAATGGTGTTAGTGGTGAAAGGGCCTTATGCCGAACTTACATTTTTTGAAAAAAAAGGTTTTTTGAAAATTTTGGACATATTCCAGTTTAATTCTAACGTTCTCATCTCATGTGATTGGCGGATAAAAAACACTTTAAACTGATTTTTTTAATTAAAATTAATTATACATGAACCAATCATTTCATCAACCCCATAAACGTTTTGAAAGGATGATAACAAATCCATCTGTGCACATTCTGTAGAAAGAAAGTGTGGGGGAAATAATGCGCCTTTTGACGATTACATCAACCAAGGGCCAAGGACGTAGTAACCTCCGATCCGAAGTGAGTCGTCCTGGAACTTTCACCAACACCAACCTTCACTCAGACATGAGGGATGAATGGGAAATGGGAAGGCAAATGCACTCATCAATAATAATTGAATGACAGGTGTGCCAGCATTCAGGAACAATTATATAAATAAAAAAACTGCAGTGAATAAATTACATGTGGAGATATTTAAAATGTACATATTTCAAAATCCAACGTTTCTCCAAAGCATAGTCCATGAAGTAATTTGGAAGTTACACTAAATATGGGAAAAATATTAATGTCTCTGTATTACTGTAAAATATCAATATATAACGGAAACTCGGACATATTCTCAAGTATTCCAACAGGATCGCGAGGACAATATGACATTTTCATCCGGAATATCTGAATTTGAATGCCCCTGAAATTCTACAGTAATTCCAGTGGGTGTTTGCCTCGACGAAGTCAGTCATTTTAATTTATTATGTACGGTAAAATTCCAACAAACTTTTTTAAGTATCTTTCTCAAGATGATGAAAGCTGCTGATAAAACTTTCTAGTACCTACTGCTCCGAAATTAAAACGTTGACAATTACCGTCCAGTCAATGCATCAATTAATAGCGCACCTACATATTTATTTCTATGCACAATTTAAGAACATAAATAGAGAGATTTTATCTATTTAGAACTTTCGAATCTCACAAGTTAAAACATGCGTCCAGTCAATACAATAAAGATAATTCCTAATTTTAGACGATCAAATTCTTTATATGATGATTTAATAAGCATCTAGAGTTTGAACAAACCCTTCCTCAGTCCAGCAAGAAGGCTTGGAACATTCAATGATAGCGGATCGAATGCATAGTGATTTAGGATTCTTGTTTAAAGGTCAAGTTCAAGTCATAGTACAAATAGTAACAAAACAAAATAATATTTTCTATTTAGGTGGTGTTTTTGACATCTGAGGAGTGTCACAAGTGCAGGCAAAATGTATTGCAAATAACAAGAAAAAATAACTGTAGTGCTTTGATTTATAAGTTGTAACTGAAGCCATATAAAAACAAAATGTAATTAACAAAACGTTCTCAAACTGTGATTGTAATTTATCGAATTTGAAAGATTTGTAATAATTTTCGGGATCAAGAGCTAGGTATCCGTATTCTTAATAAATTAATCTGTGCATATGCATGGTTACAATTTCCTCAATAAGGTAATTTGCAAATTGCAATGCAAAGCAATTGAGGATATAAAGAATTCTCAATTGCTATATATGTGCTTGTGCGTACAGACCAGAGAAATTTAATAACATACATATTGGGTTCATAATTAAGCCCGTGGGATGAGCTTAAACTTTGATCGTGTCCACAAGCTTCGCAAAATTAAAACTGCGACTCACAAGCAGCCACAACCATGGAATTAAATTAAGATAACACTAATGCAATTATAAAGCTTAAGATAAACTTTATGGAATTACTTATTAGAGATACGCCCCACGGCTACACTTGTGAATAATGCTTTACGTTACATTTTGGCCAATTTAATTGTTAAATTTTATCCAGGCTGTAAACAGCATGGTAAACACGGTAAAATCAGCATACTTAAAGTGTCTTAAATTTGCTCCAGCACCATTCTCAATGGTTTGGCCAGAAGGCATCAGCACTTTGTAACTTCCAATTTTTAACAACTGTAAGCTCGGCACTTTAATACAAGCAATGTCCAATTTGGTGGAAACATAATTTCCAGCTAAAGCCACTGAATTCTTTATAACAAACAGTAAGTACTTCCGGAAATAATTGAAAACTTGGTAAAAGCTTCAAAAAGTAAGTACGCATTGGATTGGCCTATCATACTGCAACAAAAGTAAAAATCCATGAAGGGTCAGAATTTCACATGTAAAAATTCCTCACGCTAACAGCAAAACAATTATTGTAGGACTCAACGATAATCCATTAAAACTCTGTAGGTAATAAATTGTTACACATTTTTTAAAATTAATGCAATGAAATGAAACTTTAAAGCTTCGGTATGAACTTAAAGGCAAATTGAAGCATGCTCGAACGATGATCCTTCGGGACCAAACCTTGTGGGTGAGTGAAATCCGTAAAACTTGTAAAACATAAGTTTTTACGATGACCTGGCTCTGCAGATACAATTTTAAAGCTGACATAGCAAGAGTATTTGAGGGCATTAAACTTAAACGCGCGTTTAATTGCCATTATTGAGTATAAGTCCAAGCCATTTAAAACGATCCAGTCAATACATGCAAGTATCCTAAGATCGTATGGAAAATATGCATTGTACAACAATCTTACTTTAAATCCAGAGTGAACGTCACATTATAGGTAAAATAAAATAACTATTAAATACATAACACATACAATATTTACAGGGAACGGGAACATAGGAATTAATAACGTTAGGTCCGCATTGGTGTTTTCACGCACAATTTTTATATGGATGTTGGGGCATTGTGAAATTGAGCAAAAGCTCCAAAAGTCTGCCTAACTGATTAGTATTGCGGTTATGGGGCATAAACCCCATCTAGCGCCGAGTAACTACAACTCAAGAATTTTGCCCGCATTCGGCTTTTAAAATTTTTGAAGAGGCGATGAAGATATGCAGACTGTATCACTGTATCTATATCAGCTAGCCACGGAAAAGCCAAGCGCATATTATCCAATATAAAAACAAACTGGTGACAACAAGGGTAAAAGTTTGAGACTAAAATATTTTAAGTGACCGAATTTGAAATCAAGTCATTTACCTGCTATGCATACCTTGAAATCCTTAACGAGTTGTTACGACTGCTGAAATAGCTACTAAAATTATTGGCAGAGAGGTTGTGATTGTGAGGATTTGTAGGTTGTTACCTCCGTCTCCGTTGTTGGGTCGCATTGATTGATATAGAGGTTCTGTCTGGGGTAAGTATTTTCGAACAGGTGGATTCATTTAACTTTGCTAGAAATTCAATATTTCAATATTGACTTTGGACGTCATGAGGATCTTGCTAAGTATGTTATTTGTTGGTATCATTTAATAATTCCTCACACTTTTAGGTGGGAACAAAAATACGACGATGGACTCTACTGGAGTTGAGAAATCCTCCCAGAATGTGGAACCCGAATTAAATAGTGTCAATGGGAGCAAAACGGATGAAAAAACGACGGATGAGAAAGTTAGCGAATTGCTGTTTTTGGGAACTTTTTACCATGATTCGGGGGATGTAAGCTTATACAAGATTCTCTAATACTGAATTATGTAGTATTTTATCAATTTTGAGGGTTATCATCTTCAGGTGTGATAATTTGGGTTTTAAATTTAGGAATGCCACATTGACTTAATACAATTTAAGGGACCCGTTCAAATCACGGAGATACGTGTTATTCCTTTAGGAGCCACTGTCAAACTTTCAAATGACTCTTTTCAATTAGGGTAAGATGTACTCTTTGAAGGATCTTTCGAAATTATGTGTCTATATAGGAGTTTATTTTTGTAGTGTGAGGGTTTTATTTCTAATGGCCTTATTGTGTTTGCAGAGCTACAAATCCTTCTAAGCTGGAGCTAGAATTCTTTTATAACAATTTAGTTGAGCCCGAAAACAGTACTTTTGGACTTATTCGAAAGTTTGACTTTGACGACAAGAGTAATATTCAGCTGTTGTGCAATACCACAAAGGTAAAGTTAACAAGTCAATTTACATTTATTGTGTCGTAGCATTGATTGGAGTCACTGAATTTTTTGTGAAATTTGTATTGAAGATTATAACGGACGGGATAGTTGTTCGTGGTTTATACTCCACAATCACACTGGGCTGTTACGGCGTCCATGTAGACCATGTTGAGGTAGTGGCGGCTCCACAGGTCAAAGAAAATGATGCCAAAGTGGTGGATTCTGATGGGAGGGAAGACCTTAGTCCTGTGGTTCCTTCAGAAACGCCGATGGATGTAGAGAAGAAATTGGATGATGTAAAAAGCCCTGGTATAGGTAAGCTGCAGCTTTGTTAAAGTTTTCGTAATTTTGATGTAAGTCCTGCTTGACGTGCAATGTAATGTATAAAAAATGTAAGGGAATAGCTATTAACATTATCTTCGTTTAATAAACTTATTAAGATGAATTAGAATGTGAAGCCGAGAGCAAAAGCCTTGCCATTGAGAATCAACCCCCCGATTCTATGGACGTCGATCGACCCCAGGCCATCCCTACCATAACCACTCGAGTCAATTTCGGATCAATTGCATCAAATATAGCATTAGGCTCCGACAAAAAACTAAGTGTTTCGAAAGATGTTACTCCAGACAAATTGGATGACTTTGAATCAAAGGCAAATGCAAGTCCTATTCCGTCATCCTCGCCTTCAATAATTAGAGACACCGAAGATATATCTGATGGAGAAGTACCCTCAACTGATGAGGATCAAGAAAATGGTAAATTTATAAATTTTTGTTATTCACGGAAATGTGGGTTCCATCGACGCAGGTGGATTTGAGTTATTTATGTGGATGTTTAATTTTCTGTATGGTTTTACAGTCAACAAAGTTTTGGCTCCAGTCAACTCTACTGTTCCTAAATCACCATCGGATCATTCAACACCAGGTTCTGCCTTACCCCCTGACCGCGCAGGAAGTCGAAATGGGTCTCGAAAAACCTCTCTGGATACAATATCCCCACAGCGTGACCAACTCAGTGAACCCGATGGTTCTGTTGAGGATTTTGACCAAGGCTTTGATTTAATCCTGAGCGATGAGGAAACGCCAGAATTTACAGATTCGGATTTGACAGAGTGGCAGGAGTATTTGGCTAATAAAACTATCAAAATGTTCGACCCTTACTCCGAAAATTTCGCAATTATGCCTCTGCAGGTATTTCCTTTAATTTATTACTTCCTGCTGTTTCGTTTTGCACTCGGATTTTGTACAATTGGTTTAATGACAGCGGGGTATCTCATTCAGTTATATCGAAAATACTATTTCAGAATCGTTAGAATTTATATGAGTATCAGTGAACTCCATTTTTGCTATATTTATTAACAAGCTTTCGCACATCAGCCGTGCTCTTCATCAGGGAATCTATCGATAACTTTCATTATTTCAGAACTTATTATTATTTCAGAACTTCAGCGTCGATTGCCAGTTTTTAAAATTACTCGGGAAAACATCAATATCTAGCGACGCTGCTGTCGAGAAGTTGGTTGCTGCTGTCGAGAAATATTCTTTGTCGAACTTTTCAACGCAGTCAATAGAAGGTTGGGTCGAAACGTTGGAAACTCTGAATCATTTGATTCCAGAAATTGTATCGACCCTTCAAGATGGACTTAAAAAAGAGAGTAAGTTAGGAGCGTTTATTTTTTCCATGTCATAACATCTGCCTTACCTGGGGCAATCGAAAGGGGCACATTTGGATATTTCATTAAATTGGATTCATTGTGTGTAGATATCCTCAATACATTACTATTTTGGGCGAAGAAAGGCACGGATTTATCTTTAGCTGCGAAACAGCCAGCGTTACCTTTTAAAGTCCGACATATAAAAGCAGGCATTCGACTAGTTCAAAGTTTAGCCATATCTGGACAAGCAGTCAATGAAAAGCTTCTAGTCTACCCTTTCTCAGGAAATGGTACTTCTTCGTGTAACGCCCAGCAAAATTTGATAAATTTATTCATGCAGAAATATGTTGGTGTCTCAACACAATTACTCATCTTGAGAGCAATAGATAGTACATTGTGTTCCAAATTTGGTAAGTTTGGTTTAAATTGTTTTCTAGAATTTTAAATGCGAATGTATCCTTTCCTAACTGAATATATGCTTCTTTAATTTAGGGTACCGAAAATTCGTTAGTGAAAAAGACGAAAATGGACTCACGTGTTTCGAAACTTTGATAGATTTTTCACTACGAGCCAAATTCTCTGTACGTGTTACATTTGGCCTTCGATCTGTCCTCAACAAGTTAAAACTTATGGAAAGTATTGATATATTAGATACATTAGTGAGTCAGCTAATTAATAGGACAGTGTGTTTGGACGATGTAAAAATAGTGGATGAATTTAAAAACTGTATGCAATTTATACTGAACACTGCCCTCAATGTGGAGCAGGCACTTGCTCACCCTTTGCGGATGTTCCCCGTCAAAGCTCTACTGGAAATGCCTCCGAATTCTTTTGGTAATCCATCCTTTGTAACTCTGTAGGGATAATTTAACATTATAATGTCGTATTTGATGTTCAATCAAGATCGTATTCATCCAAACATTTGAATCTGCAGGGTTGGACCCACAATCTTCATTTGTGAAAGCGCTGGAAGAATTAAAGTTTATGAGAATATGCGCAGTCATTCTCTGTTGGAAAGATGTTCCTGTGGACATAGTTTCTACCTTTTGTGATTTAATACTATGTCTTCTCAATTGGGAAGTTGGTCTCATTTATCTATGCAATGAAGGGGAAAGCACTTGGACGGTTATTCGGGCATTACTTGCGTGGGAAGAAGAAGGAAATGGCACGACCGCGCTACATGCCTCGCATTGTATTGAAGTAAGTGCTCATAGGAAATAATGTTTGTTTTATTTTGAGACATTTAATATCATTTATTTATTAAAATGGCTACATTTATGATTTGGTATTTAACGTTTTTACAGATAATGAGGTGCTTGGATGTTATCACGGAGGCTAGTAAAATTGGAGCTCTAGAAGACGATGAAGATGTACGGTGCCTGCAATTACTATATGGCCTAATGTCGTCTCCGGTGGGTCGCAAAGCTTTGGTAGACGTTCTATCCTTAGGAAGTAATATTACGTACCTGCTAAAATGCATAGCGCCGTCAGAATCTGAACCTGGTTACCTACACATGAATCGGAATGAAAGATCTGCGAGGAAGGGTTACGCTGTGGATATTCTGATTGCCATTATTAAATACTCAGAATCCTACAATTACCTCCAACAGGTATCAGTATAATTTACGAATTATTTTAAGTTGTAATTGAAGTTGTATCCTCATCCTCCATGTTTTAATATTTTGCCAAATTTAAAATTTAATTTTACATTGCAGCACGGGGCTAATCTTCATAAATTCATTACGTCACTACGAGAGGAAGGAGACAGCTGTGAAAAGCTCAATGATTTACTGCCTTTCCTGAAATTAACGTTAAATCCATTAAATTTTTCGTATGGAGGCATTGAATTCGTTTGTGAGACTGTTAAAGCAAAGGCTATGCAACTATTTCAGTCCTGCTTACCTGAGGATAATTATGGATTTCCACCAGAATTAATAACTGGCGTGCGGATTTTAGCATCTTTAGGTAATGTATTGTAATATTTTTGTAAATCGACTTTATCCAGTTTTACCTGCATAACCCTAGATATTTACCTAGATGCTTTCATTTGAACTTGCAGGAGTACCAGGAAATATCGATGATATTAGCCGTACCTATCACTCGAGTGATACGGATTTGCATATTAAAGAACTGAAGTATGAACTGTCTTTGGTGAAAATTCATTCCATGGATTGTGTGTCTTGCTTCGTGAAAATTCTTTCGAGGATATGTGAAGAGTTCTCGCAGCCAGCTATTCATGCCTATTCGTTGGTGGGAGCACGAGGAGATGCCATGATTTCGTTGGTTCTTCCGGTTATTAAACTACTGCGAACAATCATGACCCACGTTATTCAGATTCGCAAAACAGGTAAGTATTGGCAAAACAATACTACACCAAGTTTTGTAATTTCATGCATGTTTTAAAAATGTTTGTGCTCTTTAAAACATTCTGGTTTGAAAAATATTGGTCAAGGATTGTGTGTTAAACCAACTGAGATTATTCTTTGTTGACTTAATAGACTTTCGAGACGTTACTGCTATACCAGCTTTGTTACAAATGCACGCTTTGATGAGTAGCTTTCCCCAGTCATCCATGAATCATGTCAAGGTCCTGGAAATCAATCAGAATATAATTGCCACCCTGTTAGCATATACCATTCCAACGCTGAGAATAGGGGAGGAAACGGAGCAAGAGCTCAACAAGAGTACATGGACAGCTTTGGTTTCTGAAACGCTGAAGTAAAAAGTATTTTTAGAAAATCAGTTTTGAAACGCCGAATAGAATTCTAGGAACAAAAATATTGATAATCATATATTTATAGGTTTACATTGATTGCTCCGCACACATTTGTCGCGGGACTAACGATTCTTTCCGAATTATTGCCATTGCCGTTACCAATGGGAGCAAAGTATCCTTTAGATAAAACGGAATGCTCTGAAGGAGTGAAGTTGCGGAAACTATGGAGTGCTTATCTACACAGCCTTTCTGCACAGATACAAGAGGTATTACGGGTAGAATTAATGTGTCGTTTTTAGGGCGGCGTCAGCCCTCTTGTAAAATATCTTTGGCCCTACGTCAGTGTTTTTGAAATTTTGAATTTTTTTGTTTGAAATTTTATTTTAAATGAACCTGTTTGCAGATGATAGGAATTCTCTGTGGATCCACCCACGGGCGACTACTTAGTGTGCTAAAACGTGTCTGCCTTCAGCTTGCTGACTTGTCACCGTCGACATGTCTTGTAGTTGTCCGAGCAATTCTTGACGCAGTCATGGCTTCTATCGAAAGTGATTTTGAACAGCAGGCTGCCGAAGAAAATTCCAATCCATCATCTTCTGTGAAAGCTTGGGTGGAGACAGCCTATGGTCGTCCTTTGATACAAGTACACATAAATATTAATATTACTAATAAGCTGTGGTTTTCTTGAGTAACTGTTAAATGGCGTTAGTGCTAAAACATCGTTTGCAAAGCTGGTACCTTATTTTTGAATTTCCAGTGCTCTGCTCACTCGGCGAGACTCCTTGGATTTCTCAGTACCCTGGTTTCCAATGCTGCTGTGATTAAAGGTGGACTAATGCAAGCAATTCGAGCTTTCTCAAAAGTAGATGAAAAGTACAGCGACTTTCTGTCGCTACTATGCTCAGTAATTGCTTCGAAACCAAATCAGTTGACGTCCATTTACCATGTACAGGTAGAACTAATTGTTGTTGATTACGAAACGGTGAAGCTTTTATAAAAAAGTAAAACGGTGCACTCACTAACTATCTGTATGATAAATTTGATTTTCACAGGCTCAAGACCACATCGTTTCTATATTTCAATCTCTCTGTGATGCTCAAAATAATATGCTTTTACCACTATTTGGAAGACTAGAAACTATTGTAGAACCTGATATTATACTTGCAAATGCACTGCCACAACGGGACAGTTTAAATTTAATTTGTTCAGCCCTAATGGGGTACTTGAATACTCTGGAAGATCGTATTACAACGAATGGTCATGTTGTTGAAGGAGTTATTAGAACTTTTGCTATTCTTGCTGAAACAGAATATGGATTTTATCAACTGAGATCGTACGTATCCCTAATTTTGAATGAATTTAAAATGCATCAGAAGAATCGTCTATTAGTAAATTAACTACGGTGTACGTTTTGCAGAGTTTTGGAGAAGTATCCTAGGTCGCTTTTTAATCTCACCCGTGTAATTAGCAAAAGCGAAATGGAAAATTTTGAAATGGGAGAAACTTTATGGCCATGCATTAATTACTTGCTTGAATTTCTGAAGTCCCTCATTACTCCGAAGGTATTGTAGTTTATAACTTTGATTAACATGAACCAAAAATAAGAGTAAATACTAACCGTTTCATTAAAAAAACAGAATGAAAGTACAAATAGTTTACCCCCACGGCTTACGACGTTGAGACCTGAAGAATTAAGGAAATGCATAGGATGGAATCTAGTTGAAACTTCTTCATCATTAAATCAGCCAACTATAAATTCCGTAGTACCTGAGGAATCGATGGATGTTTCCAATGAAGATGTTACAACTGAAACTGAAATCCAAGCGGAGCCAGCGCTGAAAATAGAAGTTGAAAAGGATACTTTAGAATCGACCGAGGTTAGCGAAAAGGATGACCTCTCGAAAGCTGAATTGAAAGAACTTCGAAGTGATGATAGTCCGTCTTCATTACACCCTCTAATTCAGTTGAAAGCGCTTCTAGAAAAATACATGCATAGCAATGATGGGGAAGATCAGCAAAGTAAGTATAAACGTTTCCTCTAAAGTGATGGTATTTTAAAAGGTTCTTATTCATTCACAATGTCCTTTCTTGCAGGCACGTTACTAACATTATCCAATTATGACCCTTTTGAACTGCTACAAATTTGTGATACGATTTTGAACTACATTGAAGGAGGGAAATCAGAAACTACGACTTCTGTTTCTACAGGAGCTCCAACTGAAGCAACCCTACCTCCCCCGGATCTCCTTACAGAAGTTTATGCCCAGCGTTCTGTTTTTGTGCTTTTAGACAAATTAAACTTAGATTCTTTACCCAGTTATTGGTTAACGTCGGTGCCTCCCTCATTTGACTTGGATGTGGAAACCTCTGAAACGGATATGGTGAGATTTAAATAAAGCAAAATCTGTGACTTTTTGTTAGTTAGTAAACTTCAAAATATCTTCGAAATACTTCAAGATGTTTTTTTATTTTTTTATTCTACGGTAATACATTTTATATTCATTCTAGATTCCCTTCGACGTGAATTCTTTAGTGGGGTCAATTCTATCAGAAGTTGATCTCGTCGTACAAATAGAACTACTACTTAAAATATCTATGAAAGGTAATGAAGGTAAACCTGACATTTCTTCACAATTAGCGACCCATCCTAATGGTGACGCACAAAGAAAAGGCGGATCACTGCTTGGAATGCCACCCCGAAAAATGACATTTAACACATCTTTAAGAGGACAGAATAGGTAAGTCAGCTGTTGTTTAAAGTGATTTAATCAACAGCTTTATTCGTGAGCATTTTGTGTGAACTTGAATAATTGGCTAAAGATGTATAATCAATATCATGTGATGTTTGAAAACATAGGGCTGGATTTGGTAGAGGATTATTACCAGGACCTGGACGTATGGGCAATATAGTGTTCGATCCATTCCGATCTCGCCCGCCAAATACATCGCGTCCGCCATCTCTTCACGTGGATGATTTTGTTGCATTAGAAACCTCCGGGCACAATCCCTCGGGAGCTTCGCCTTATAATAAAGCTGGTATGAGAAATTCTAACGAATCCTTTACGAATAGAACCAGAGGCTCTGCACGGGGATCTCCCGTAACTCGTCCTTACAATTCAGGACCAGGACCTGACAGGACGAGGCAGTTTAGATCAACTCCACCGATGGGCAATTATTACCAGCAATCCAGAAATGAAAATAGTATGCCGCGAGGACGATATACATTTGACAGGTAATTGCGATTAGGGGATATTATTTGCTTGAATCATATTACCATTCTCCACTTCAATATTGTTTACTTTTATTTCTGTCTTTCTTGTGCCATGCCTACCTTATGTTACTGCTCAACCTAATTTTAATAAATAACACCATGGTATATTGCAGATCACCTCGAGGAAGAGGATACTTAGGAAATGACAGATGGTCTGGAGATGGTCGAAATATTGTTTCATCGTCCTCCGCCTACGGACGACAGCTAGATCATATGTCCAGAGGTTCACCTTACGAGGATAAATTCCGGTCTGCTTCTGCAATCCCTGGTAACAACAGAGCGGGTATGTCAGGTCGACAATCTTACATCCGTAACTCCTACCGGGAAGCTCCTATGGGAAGGACTGGTAGCAATGGATCTGGCCTGCCGTCGCAGCGATGGCGGGACAAACCTCGTCCTTTCCTCAGATAATCATTTTTTGGAAAACCATGAAAAAAGCATTTAAGTACATATTCACGAACTTACTGTTAGCTTTCTTTTATCAATGACTTCACTTTTTCGCGATTCTCTAATGTAAGTAATTATTTCTTGCCTAGATGTTTTTGTTACAATTTTTATATAAATGTTGCAACAATACAACGTTGCTTATGTCAGCTCATTAAAGTTTAATAACATTCCAAAATTGGAAATGGCACAAGTTTAACCCACTAACATTTCAATGCATCGTTGTGTATAAAGTGAATCACAAATCCTAGTTACTACATCTTACATCTTACCAAGAAAGATCAAAATCCAAACCATGTCAATTTGTTTGTTTATTTCGTGCGATGTATTTCTATTTGCAGATTATTTCCTTGTTTACTTTTTCATTGAAACTATATTGATCTCGACCTTTTTGGAACATCCTGAGCACTTTCTGCCTATAATGTTTTAATAAGATAAAATTAAAAGTATTGCCATTTCAGCAAATTCAGCACGGCCTCCACCAACATTTCTGCTTTGTACGTGATCCCTATCATCTCCGCTAACGTTCATTCTAACGACGGATTCCGCACCGGCATCACATTCCACTCCACAGTGTCCACAACTGTATTTTCTGTAGCCAAGTCCACATATGCCTTATATTACATCCTTACTTTTTATGAACAGATTGACACTCGCTCTCGTATCCTTGCAAACCGGCTCGAAACTTCAAATTTTGACCGCGTGTTTAACAAACTCAATCATCTCACTACTGAAACTGATCTCACCATTCACATATTCTCATCTCTCAAATCTCTGACAAAAAGTCGACTGTCTGTTCTCTACACAACCTGTAAAAATTCCACACTCAGCCAATGTTAATGCTTACAATCTTGGACTAATTTGGAGTACTTTTTTGTTGGCATTTATTCAGCTTCTTTTTCAAGCAAGTGAGCGGATTAGCAAAATACATACGTTAAAATTTTGATGAAATAATTTTAGACAAGTGCCTAATCAATACACGTGAGCAAACCTGTTGACCGCTCTTGCGTAATTATTAATTTCGGTGGCTGTAATTAAAACACACCTAGTGAATTGTAACCTTCAGTAAAAAGTTCAGTTTATTTTTACTGTAGAAATTGACAACAATTACGTATTAGTATCTGTTCATACCCCTTTCGTGAATCAGGAATATTTTTGCCAAGATCGGTGAATATTATACAGTTATTTTGGAAGAACTTTTTAAAAATTTGACTGGGACATTGGGAGATAGGCTTGAAGTGGGATCAGGAATTCTGGAACCGTGGTCTACACAGCATAATTCAGAATAATTATATAAAATTATTCTTTTCAACCATCTGCGAAAGATAATACCGGTAAGATTGTCATCGTATTGATTAATAATGTCATTGAAATTTTGAATGTGAGATGTCCTATTAAATTTTAATAAGCATTCTAGGAAAAATGTTCGAGGCTAATTTTTACCTTCTGCTTTAATGTTTGCTTTTTGCAGTGGGTGAATCCGTGGGTGAATTTTGGCGAATGGTACTTTATACGCTTGAATCGTAGTGTTGAATGCGGCATTATGGATTTGCAGCATAGCTTTGTTCTTTAGAAGTCCTCCTGTCATTTTTTTGTTGAATGTGTCTATAGAATGTAATTTTTGGGGATTCTGTGTATTCCTTTTCCTATATAGGTCCAATTAGCGATAGTCCTGCCATATGTAATTTTTAATTGAATGATTTAATGTGTATTGCATGTGTAATATACTCTTGGTATATGGACAAATCATATTTCTTGTGGATGCTTTCGTTCGTGGTGTTTTGATTCGCAGGGCTAAGGCTACTTTTGTCACTCATTATTAGACCAGATTGTGTAACCCATTATTTTGAGTCTTTAGAAGCCTGCCTGGGATTTGGTTTACTGGAACTTGTCCTGCTACTGTGGGTTGCTGTTACGCAATGTTTCAGGAATATTTTTCTTTCTTCTTTCCATTTATTCAGAAAACGTATAGCTACGTACTTGGGGGTGAGCTTAGGGTATGTATTTAAATCTGCAGTATCCAATTTTAGAAATCAACTTTGGCGTACAATTAGCAAAAATAAAGAAATTAAGCTGCTTATAAGCAGCTGTAAATTTTGGGGGGTTGACGGATTGAAGAAGCTATGGAAAATAAAATAGTTTGTTTTAAAAGTTCTGTACAGACATTCGTTGAATTTTAAAGAGGAAGTAATTCATTCTTACAGGTTGGTAGTTTATGTACTTTTTGACTTTGAGTTAAAGAGAAAAAACAATTTATGGAATTGAGAGGAACGATGGGAAAAAACAAACGAGATCGATGCCGGTAGGACTATAACGAAGCTAAGCGAAACACAATAGACGATCACAAAATCTTTTGTTTTCACTACTCGGAGTTGGTAATCGTCGTCACCCTTCGGCACATCTGTGACGTTCTCCGATGGGCTGCATGAAGTTTCCAATTGTATGGATCTATCAGTGAGAATGTTTTAACAGGCCGGGATTGTTTTTATAACGGAAGTTTTGCTTGTATAGGTGTATAAAGATTCTTGCGGAGAATGAGTAGAAAGGTAGTCTCATCTTTTTGTGGTTTTGTGAGATCCAAACTCCTCTATAATTAACCCGACTAAGGTAAGAGCAGATTCTACCTCTTGGGATGTACAAAGCGTCTGAGCTCATAAAAGCTTTGAATTTTCGCATGCATTTTCTCAGACGAAAATAAATTCAGGAAGGATCGGCCACCACTATGAAGATGACAAAGATCAAAAGGAAGATAAATGAAGGGTTGAGAGATATTGATGAGCTAGAAGCAGGAGCCCCTAGGGAAGGGTTGGTCGCATCAGTCACTGTAATACTTCGTATGCTCGCTTCCCTCCGTCTTGACTGCGTGTACAAAAGCATATATTTTATGCTACTATCTGTCAAGTCTTAATATGGTAATTTAGATGAGACGCTACTTGTTGCGTTACCATTGCACAAAGATATTATTGTTTACAAAAGTTTTATGCGAAAATGTTATTTTGCTACTTTCCTTTCTATTCATTCACAGCTAGTAATCGACATCCTACACGGCTATTTGATATTACTAATTGTTGAGAAATGGTATTAATAACTCTTTCAAATAATACAAATAATCATTTATTGTAAATACTAGTATCTTCAATAAATTATCGATTTTTATTATCTACTTTATCTTCCAGTATCTTCTTTGCACCCAAATTGGTAGTTTATTTGTTTTTATGTAAGCTCCTCAGGATAATAATTTTGCATAATTTTTTAATAACTAAATACCTAGTGCCTCAGATTCCTGCATCACTAAAGCTCATAGAATGGATCATTAAATAAATTACATGTTACCTTCTAATATATTTTTTGCTCATTCAATTTTCAATTTTGTTTTTCAGTTTTGTCATTGTGAGCAACTAAGTATATAAAAACTCATAAAAATTAGCTCATTATATAACTCATTTAGAACTGGCAATAATTAGTATATAATTAACAAACAATTATATATAGGCTGTAAGAAAATAGTAAGTGGAGCGTGATATGTGCATATCAGATCAGCATCAATGAACTTCAGACGTCAAATCTATATTATCGCTAGGGCTTGACCCATGAATGCATGAAAAATACAATAAAGCTTGTCCCAATAAGTCCCATTTCACCCTTATTGTTAGTTGCAGTCCTTGTTGGAGGGATGGAAGCTACGTAAAAAAACAAAAATAAGGAATCACTAAAGCTATTGCAGATTACAATTTATCATACGCAGGTGATGTCAAAATTGCTATATTATTTTAGCTCCAGACAATTCGACCGGTGCCAATTTCTACCCACAGGGTTATTTACTTCACAAGAATTCTCCGCGTTGCGTTGGCCAAATTAAATCAAATTGTTCCGTACTGAACTTTCCTTCCAGGAATTTTATTTTTGAGACCATTATATGTATAAAGATTGAGTTAAAAACACTGTACATGCACATTCAATCTTCAAATCTCCAGTGGGTATTAAATAAATATTTCAAATATAACATTTTACGAACACGGGTGCGGGTCTAATCCCTGACAACGTTCATTCACATCCGCTCTGTAGGTATTCTGTATAACAAATGTTAATCTGAAGATCCTGTTTCTACTCCTACTGTACAGTGTGAAATATGCACCCTCACGGATTGAATTTTGAGTCACTATAATTTTGACTCTATTCATTTTCTCATTATCAGGTTGTAATCTTTTAACAACTTCCTTCCTGAAGACATAAAAAAATATGGGCAAATGAAGGGTCATCAGGACTCGAGCCAAAATACCAAATGGTTTGTAATATATGTGACTGTCTCAAAGCTTTTTTGACATCAGTCAAAATCCTATCGTCGTCGACGATCAAAAGTCATGATTAACCTGGAGTGATGATATAAATCATTCTTTTTTTTTACCATGCCAATCTTTTTTTTAGCAATTTCAATCAATGTGTCGACCATCCCTGTCGCCGTAAAGTTCTAACTGCTCTGTATGCATTCATATATGTGACTACACTAGAACTTATAAATACAAATAAGGTATAGCATATAATATGGCATACGTGCATAATTAATGGGAATGCTAAAATATTTAAGTTCAATGACTATATATCCCAATGTTTTCCAGCCAGTGTATACTCCGAGAGATAGGAAAATGTCGTTAGCCTCAAGTAATTAAATGCTGCTGGCAAAAAAAAATCTCCGTTTCATTTATTATTTAATTTGCTCTGCATTACAATACAACAAGCTCTCTCAGGTCTATTATATGTACTCTCTCATAAATCCACCTTGTATAAAATGTTTCGTTATAAAATGTTTGCTCTTTTACAAGGAATGAGCAATGTGTGGTAGATTGTGGAAGTTTAAACTTGAGTCAATGCCTGGAGGAACTCAACGATAAGAATTTCAATGAATTCAATATTTTTGTTTGCATGATTATTTTGTTTTTTTTACAGTTGTTGGGTTCTACTAAAACTTTGCTCCTGGGATTTTTATCGGAGGTACTAAAAAAATGGCACTTGCTGACGTGGATTTGAAGCCAACCTTTGTAGAGGATAAATTAACCTCGGAGTTACTACCGACGGAGACGGAGACGTCAGTAGTGACGATTGTAAAAATGGAGCTTACTCATGCGGAAAGTCAGACGGACTTTAGAAATGATGTACTACGACTTGAGAAACTGGTAAGGTTTACCTCCTTTATTTTTCTTATTAGTTTATCTACTGCAAAGCATATAGAGACCATGGATTTGCATATAAGATGACACAAACACATAAATGATTTCATTTATCTGCTCGGGCACACGCTTCTGATTAATTGTCTTTCATTCATATTTCATATTTCGCTTAAATTCGCTATACTGTCAAGTTGGTAATTCATATCTGTACATGTACATTATTTGCACCTTGTTTGCAGGTGACCGCATTAGTTATTGCAGTGTATACATTAAATGACAATTTGATGGAAGTTGGTGCGTTATAACTTGGAATTTCATAATTAATATCCGAATGGGACAAAAATGTTTGACTATATATTTAGCGATTATTGTTTCTTGGAAAAGAAAAGGCTGGACGTAATGTGCTGTGATATAATAATATAAAGCATCAAAATTTGCATTGCATTGTACGTATTTCACAGTCTCGGTGACAAGGTCTGTGGGATCATAAATGACGTTTCCATGCAGAAAAGGTGACAATGACACAATTTTTTGCGGAATTCATGTCACCTGCTTGCTTGTTAAACTTGCGTTGTCATAATTTTAAAGGAAACTATTGTTTTATTTTGTAATTTTCATAATTTTGAACGTAGCCCTTGCATCATAAATGTGCGTGCCACTTAACTAAAGAAACTTTTAAAGATTTTACACTATTAAGTTCGTACAAAGGAATGGATTATTATTCTTGAAGGAATAATAATCTTGAGGAGGGCTCATGTTGAAACTTTAGGGAGCAACAGGATATAATGAGTGTGACTAATTTGCTTGGACATAAACCCATGGAATAAATTAATGGGGTAATTACTCTAATTATTGTTTACAAGTACTTATCAAAAAAAATCCAGTGGTGTCCTTTGAGTCCTAACAAAATCCATTGTATATTATGTAAATATCATTGTTTGTGACTCACTGCAGAGGAAATTCTGGGGGTGAGATACTTTTGTATGGAATAAACTTGTGATTTTTAAATCGCTGTATTCAAAGAAACCTGTACATTGTAATTAGAAAGGGGCCACGGTTCGGCTAATTTACGCTTGCAGGCTGTTGGGGCTATGTACGTGAACAGTTGAGACACGGAAACTCTAATAATACTGCACTGTTCTGTACATGCAAACATTTAAGCATTTAAACATGTAAACAGTGTTTAAGCTTGTGTTTGTCATTGGTACATTTAAGGGGCGAAGCTGTAGGAAATGGTGATATTATTGTGAAAATCAACTTGGTGAGGGGAAGGCTTACAATATAAGCGAAGACACCAAAATGCCGTCAAATTTAAATATTAAAATATTTTCTGACCTCGGTCCGAACTGAAAAAAATATTCTATTGAAATCCAGACTTGTATAGGTCGACCCATATAGGCCACAATTCTTCAAACCGAAAAGCTTTATCACTTCAAGTTAATAGATGGCGCTGGGGGTTCCACCTGGGAATAAAATACTCTTGCTGCAGTCACAAGACTTGGTTGTACACAGGCTCTCAAACTCTCAACAGCGTCATCTACTATTTTGGAGTGCCTTGCTCGAGTAATTTACCAGAGTAGTTGCTGTATGGTAATTTAATCCATGAATTTCAATGAAGTTGTTACGATACCAAAATTTGGGAATGATTGAGCTTGAAATTTAGTTGAAAAAGTTATAGTTTGTTGTATATTGTACCTCTATATTTTTTCATGTTAAGTAATGATTTCATATTTTCGTTTGCAGGCATGCCGTTAGCTTCGCCCCTGTATATAATATATGACTTACAATTAGCACCCGAAACATGTCAAGCACGGATAATGTTTTGAGCAGTCTCTCTATAGTTTTAAATTCAATATTTTGGTTGCTACCATGTATGAATGAATTTTTAATCCCCCTTTGCTTATCAAAAGCAATGTTAAATAAATTAATAGTAAAAATGTATACAGAACATTACGCACGTTTGCCCATCAAAATAGTAATTATTACTTGTTTACAAAAAAACATTGCTTTTACTATGTAAGAACTTTTGTACTTACTTATACTTTAAAACAATGAATTAAGTCATGCTTGTCAGATGAAGGTAACGCAACTGTGTGGATCTGTGGGTATATATATATATATATATATATATATTGCTGACAATCAAATATATTTTTTTAACCGCAACTATAACTTCCTTCCTTAAAAATTGTTACAGCTTCTCTCAATGACATTGTTCACTTTGAAGGGTTGTTTCTAAAATTCATGATTGCTTGCTTAATCATCTAATTGTAGGGTTGGGATTAAAACGCAAAAACCTAAATGATTGTTCTGCATAATACATATATACTGTATAACAAGGATGAAAAATCCCTTGCTAAATATCCATATACACTTGAGAAAATACATGGATGGAAGTTTTTTTGGATTGTGAAAGCTTTAAAAAATTATTTCATGCTCACGTAAGTAAGAAGTGTATTTCAAATGCATATTTATATACTTACTTGGTTTGATGGAGGAGGGATGGCGTTGTTGTGTATATAGTTGATTTAATTCTGATGCTCACACTTTTCCTTGTGTCTTCGCTTCGATGAGTGTTGACTCTATATGTATTTTATAATTTCCATGTTGAATCTGTCAAGTGCGTAATTTTAAGGCATGTATTGGAACGTTTGTATCCTTCATGTCGTCATGTAATTGTTGTTGTTGTTTTTTTGTTGTTATTGGGATTGCTGCTATGCTAAACTTGTAATCTCACCTAGGGAGTAGACCAAAGGTTCTATCATGCTAATTGATAGGAAGTCATGGTGTGTGTACTAGCTTGCTCCGCGTATGCAATAATGCATTGAAGTTCAAAGAGATACCCTGCAAGGAACTTAACAATGCGAGCAATTAGCAGTTTCATCACTTAAGGCTACACTGGAAAAATAATTTAACGCTACTTTAAGGAAAGATTAATAGTATTTA